>UZAN01040617.1:41431-69371 GCA_900618425.1 Echinostoma caproni
GTAGCCGCAGAAGGAAGCATTGGCCGTATATTTGGCTGTCCGGCGCCTGTACAAATACCTGTTTGGGTTGCATTTCACCATTATGACAGACCACCACATACTGCTATATTTATTCAGTCCAAACTAGTCGATATCCAAACGGACAGCGGCTATGATTCAGAGATAAAACATTACATTAGCTGCCTATGATTACGAAATAGTGCACCGACCAGGCAAAAAGATTCCTCAAACCCATTTTCTCTCCAGATGGTCCAAGTTTTTGACACCTAAGAAGTGCCATTTCGAGGCACCAGCAGCTCCGGCATCGCGTGAGGAGTTGCACAAGTTCACCAAACGGTACTACGCAGGTATCATTACAGCCTCATCAAGAGGTTGGCCCCCAGACCTGAAGAAAGGATACCTACCATTCTACGTCCACCGGGGCGAAATCGGTGTAAAGTCAAAGTCAAAGTTTTATTATGGGAAATACTTACAAGCGGTTGCTTTTCTAGTCCCATAGGATTTGGCACAGATGAATCGGTTCACAATACATACAAAGTAGGTGAATGTCACAATGTCACAATTTGTCCTTGTTTCGTGTACTTCTACGGATGATGAAATTTAAGACTTTTCAAAGCTTCATCCAGATTGTGCTTGAATGAATCAATTGTTGGTGCAGAGACAACGTGTGGTGGTAGAGAATTCCAAGTAATGCACGCTCTGAGGGCAAATGAATGCCGCCGGCATTCTAGTCGGCATTTTTGGAGCGCTAATTTGAATGAGTGCCCCCGCGGGTGAGTGTTGGACGACAAGGAAAGGAGTGGACGACATGGGTGGTCTGGGTTCCGCATTATTTGGTATATCAAGATCAAATCTCCTCGAATGCGGCGATACTGTGTGGAGTACAGTTGCAGTGATTCCAGTCTTTTCGCATAACTCTTGGAATGTAGTCCTTTGACCATTTTGGTAGCCATTCTTTGTGGACGTTCCAGAATCTTTTGATCGCGTTGCCGAACCGATCGACTGATTATTCCGCCTTCAGTACACAAGGCAGTGCTAAAAGATCTACAGAAGGGACACCTAGAGGAGGAGTGGATAAAGACATTGCCGCAACAAATGTGTCGGTGACCCGGCCCAGCCTAGACAAAGACATCGGTCGAACGGCCAAGAAAGAGAAGCGTGCCTTCACAAGCAGAAGTCAAGACCGAAGAATAGGGTACCAAGGGTAGAAGGCTGCACCCCTTGGCAACGGGTGCAGGCCAACTTCTGTGGGCCATTCCTCGGTTCTGTTCGATTCATACTCAAATTGACCAGGGGTGTTTCCAACCGGCACGCCGATTACATCCTTTATAATGCGGGTTCCAAGAAAGTGTTACAGTCGAGAAGGGGTTCCACAGGTGTTGGTGACCGATAAATGCTTTGCCGAATTTAATGGGTGCCTGAACGGAACTGCAAGTCCAAATACAATCTCAGAGTTGGGGATACTCCCGGACAAATTACCTTTTCCATACCAACATGCGGCAGATTCCACCAGCAAAGAAATTCCAGTGAAACTGTTCCTAGCAAGAAGTTTACCATCCTCATTACAATGAGTTTATTTCAGTGACGTCATGTTCCTTCAGGTAACCGACCTGGTACATTCGAGACTGTGACTTGTCATTCGTCCATATTCTGAATACTGTTTAGACCCAGTCCTCATGAAGAACTCTCAGTAGAAAAACACATTGGGGTATGATTAAGGTGAAATTTGGGTCTGATACTGGAGCACATTGGGTATGAGCTAATCCATCAGTATGGACGTGCTGAGCCGTTAAACTTTGGTTCCAATACAGTGGAATGGATGGTCATTTTGTTCTTTGTTACTTGTTTGTTTGTTTGTTTCCAAGCACTTTAACGCTTGCAATAAGTTTATTGACAGGATAAAACGTTATCAAGGGCACCATCTGCAGCCTAAACTCATGAAAGCAATATGGAAACCCCGAACTCGCTCCAAATATCAACTCTCCCCCTTGCAGCAACATCCTCATACAGAAGGAGTGTAATTGCATGCCTGGCTCGGCTCTTGATTAACAATACGATAATTGCCACTCACCTCCGGGAAAGAGTCTTACATCGCAATTTTTCTTATACTGCAATGTCTAATTTGCTTTCTGCTTTTTATCGCAACATAAAGATATATATATATATAAAGTGCCCAAGTTCATAAATTGTTAAAAGTCCACCCTTTGGTTTACTTGCTACCTCTGTTTTGCAGCAAACTGACTGACTTGTGTAATGAAACGTTTAAAGTTTCAACTTCACTTCAATGCATGCCTATCAATTAAAATTGTAAATCGGATCAAAAGCTGTGGTTACAACACTGCTTCCCGTAGTTTTTTAGCCTTCATTCCTGTTTATTTCTAGTGTGGATATCTATTTGTTTATGAAGTGGTGCAATGACGTGTCCCAACAACCAGCGCTCATTTTCACGCATTTCAAGGCCATACATTAGGTTGTGAGTTTTGAAGATGGCGTGACACTGGCGATCCAGAAATTTAACAATCTCTCCGATCATATGACAAACCCAATCGGGATAAGTCTTACCGCTCAAAGCGCCGAATCACCACCAGACCGTGACTGATTGAGGTAAGGAAACATGTCAACACTTGCCTACCCACTTTGGAAATCTGAGTTTATGACGTGTTAACCGATTGACTGACTAGTTGTTGAGATGTGCCTTTGGTGCTAAAAATTTAACAGATGAATACCTAGGTCTTAAAACCATGGGTAAAGTACAAAACACAATGAGTGAAGATTGTGCAGGACATGTAAAAGCTGGGAAACTGTGATCGAGAGTTAAAAACGTGTGGGCAAAAGCTACATAGCCAAGGGAAGTATTGATTAACATTTGACACAGCATAAGACTTAAATCTGCCGAACAGCGTAATTGAACAAGTAAATTCGCCTTAGAATTTCATTTGGTGGAATCCGGTGAATTCGAAGGAAAGCCTGTCGTGGCGGTCAGTTTACATGCTAAATGGTGGATTCCATGTGCTTTTGTAAGTTGAATGGGTTATCCAAACGTGAAAAGATCAGTGCTATCGGTGTGGCCTCATAGCTCAGCTGGTAGAACGTGCTTTGTACGAAAGCGTAGGCAGCGCTCGTGCGTGAGTTTGAATCCCATCGAGGCTACTGAACTTTTCACAATTCAAAACATTTGTTTATTATTTGAGACAATCGGAAGCATCAGACGGCACGATTTGTGTCTCTCCGATGGACTTATGCTTCATTGGTACACCACTCAAAATGATGAACCGTCGAATTAGTGAACTCCGTATTCACAAGAATCCACTACTTATTTAGGGAAAGGGTCAATCTAAAGCCTGATCTTGAGGGTGATGAAGCAGTAAAGATCCCGGTGGGGTGTGTTATCATGCTTGGGAAATTCGGGTGATGATTTTGGTGAGACTACTTTGATCCATCAATCTCGACCCCAGCTAGAGACAGAAACTCAAACTTTTCCACTATTCTGGGATAATGACTGATTACAGGAGTCATAAATTGGAATTCGAGGGTATTTTAGTAAACTAAGGTCTTTTTATCCAAATGTGCGTGAAATATTTATTGCAAATGGTTGAATTTGAAGAGGGAATCCCAAGGTATAAGGCTGTATAAAGTAGTCTCGACCATTTCGGCCATTCGCCCATTCGCCCATTTGCATGATACGCTCTAAGTTGTCAGCCATATATGATCAGAAAATACAGAATTTTGGACCAGGGAAGGTTTCAATATACTCAGAACTAAATTCTACAAGGGAAAACAAACCAGATTCAAATGGGATGAGATTGGCCTCATCACATCCCTTAGTGGACTGATTGCAAAACGTTTAGTTGTTCCACCTACTGTCCGACTGAACCTTTCGTTGTCGTCCTGATTACCAATTCCCCCTATGAAGAAGATGCAATCTTCCATTTGTATTTATCAGTTCACCTGTGGATAATCATCCATCTACATTGGAAGAACATTATCGCGTAACAGAACACATCCCGGTCGGGTTTCAGGCAACAATTAGTGGCAAATTTGGAAGTATGACAGCCTCGGTGACACGCAGGAAACATAGTTCATCCACCACACAACACTTACTCGAAATAAAGCACCGCACCATGCTGAGCCACGCATTCAGAAACATGACACAGAGGCACTACCCATTGGAAATTATCAGTCCAAACCATATAAACAGCGTTGGCACTGCCTTGGTGACAAATGAGGTTGGTGCGTGAGATTGATTGCCCCCTGTTTCGGTGTCCTCCTACGCTCTTGTACAGCGTTCTTTCTGTCAGCTGAGATAAGAGACCACACCAGTAACGAGGATCTTGTACCAATGCGGCAAAATGATCCGGAATACATTGTGCAAATCTGATTTTCGATTCTCGGATCAACTTCATTACGAGGGAACTGAGTTTTCCCAAATGAATGAATGATGAATTTGAAACGCGATTTCGACAAGATCTATGCACAAAAATACCCACCTTCTACATATGGATAGCCTCATATTGGGATATAATTAGGAATTCTTTTTTGATGTTTCACCGCAGTTCAATTTTTATTTGATACATCTGTTGATTCAAGAAGTAAACTGATCTTCAATCGTTCTTGATGTGTCTATAGAAAAGTTTGATTGGTCCTGTTTTCCCTAATTACTCAAGATCATTGTCCAGCATTAAAAATTGTCTGGGTATGGCTGATCCTATATATTAGTACAATTCACCTGGATCTGTGTGACAGAATCAAATGAGGCAGCTATGCCTCAACACGACGATATTCATCCTCTAATCAAATGAAATCCTCAACTACTCTGATGTGCTAAGTAGTCAGTTTTGGAACATTTCCAACAGAGTCATAACCCTGGAAGTTAGTGCTGAGATTCATAAGGTCAGAGGCCCGTAAAAGGCTCACAAAGATGGGTTGTGGTATACAGTGTAGAGGAAAAATGAAAAAGGACGATTTGATCAGCTACTCGGTGATCGTGAGGGCAGTATGCTTGTGTTCTACTCGTGAGACTCCGGGTTTGATCCCCAGTTAAGTCGATGGATTCGCACTATATATGACACCCAACCAGGTTGTAATGACTGTCCATTGCTCCCTAGATTTTTAGTTCACATCTCGGTTGCTCTGTACATGAAGGTCGCCATATAATACAATTAAATCTTCTATTACTCTCATATCCCCAGTTTGTTTTTTGGCAGAAAGTATTGCTCGTTCGGAGAGATTTATAATATATTATCATTATCAGCTCTATCATGGTAGTCAACAAGTGTGTGTGTGTCATTCCTTGTAAGATGTATGTTCGAATCCCAACAATGCCACCCTATGAATCCGGAATGNTCCGGAATGTTTTGTTCTTCATCTTAACTTCCCAGTAAGAAGATGCTTCACCTATCATTGACTTTTGCCAATTTTTTGCCTACCTTCTACTCAGATATTAGGTTAGCTGTCAGATTCACTGATCACAAAGGGCGTTTCACATCATATTTTATCCCTAGAATGTTCATTGCATGCTTTTTTGATCCTTTTAATTCATGTTCCCGAGTCCCATGATTCTCGCTGTATGTGAGCAATGTTTGTTTACTTTATACCATGAACATTTAAATTTTCATGCCACCGGAAACACTCATCAACTCATTGACTATCCCATCCTAGGCACATTTCGCAATCTTCATACCGTCTTAATGTCCATTCACTGTTTGCCTAACATCAAGCCACATAGGATCTTGGTATCGCACTGTTCTGTCTTTCTTTGGCCCTCTAATCTGTTTGTATGATAACCCCATACCTTACTAACCGCTTTGGCCTGCTGTTCTAACCAGTTCTCTTTGGACCGGGAGGCTGAACCAACCTTTGTATTGATCGATGTCAGCCCTTCACTACCAGGTTATTATCATTAGTGATCTTTATTGCAGTGGTTTTACATTGACCGCATTCAACACCAACAGCAACAAACGGTTCTCTTATTCCGGCACATTTTTTCGAATGTTACCCCAATCGCCAGTCACTTTCTTGAGGAGCGTAGTTGGGGAACCATTTTTGTTTTGTTTTGAAAGCATCCGACTAAGTGGCTCGTTTTCACCCACGCAATATGTCATAAATGAACACACACTGGATAACGGAGGTATAGCAAAATCACCACATTTATCAAAAACCGGACCAAGTCGTGTTTCTGATTCACTCAATAATTTCTTTGTGTTGTTTTTCGAGCCATGGTCTGCAATATGTATCCGTTTTACATCACACAGGCCATTGTTCCGTACGGATAGTGGTAGAGCGGTTTACGTCACCAGGACGTTTCCCAGAAAGTTGTACATTCGAATCCCACCATCACCTTCATCTCCTAACTCTCGCGTCTCCGGGGCATCCCCTGATATTTATTTGATTGGTCACATTCTCCTTCCCGAAAATTGATTGTACAATTATGAACTCAATGAGGGGAAGTAGAACGACAAAGAAGTAAAAAGAGAATATGAAGCGATCCAGAAATTTTACAATATAATCGAATCATTAGTTCTTCTTTGGAGGAACATCATTGGTTCACCAACAGATTATGAACCAATCACCTCATCTGTACTAGTCCTAGGTAATACCTCATGCAGGCTAGGTTATCACTCTGGGGCTTGCTTACGCGATAACTTATGTCATTCTGATGACCAGAGCAGCTAATTTAGAGTACTTGTCTCTTGCGTTAGTGACTGCGCTTTTAACCGATTTAAGACGAATCATTTGTGATTCAGAAAACCAGTTATTTGGCTGTCCGCTTATTTACAGACTGCTGCCTTTAAGTAGACATAATTCGAAAATTAAAATCAATAATACTACAGGGATCGGCAGCTTAATTGTCATTCATAATCCGGAGCCGTGGGGAGGCGTTTAGCCTGCAATCAAGACGACACCGTTCCGAAGGTTATGTGATATCAACTGTCCAGTACGGGTGACGGAATAAAATTCAATATGTATACACTCTCTGCTTTCTGAAATAAGGAAATCCATCACGTTAACTCAATAATATGATGTTTAAGTATTGCTAATTGCTTCATTTATCCTGACAGAAGCAACAATTTAGCATTACCGAATAGGCAAAACTCTACTATATATATATAATAAGTATAATTCCAACGGAAAGGAGTTTGTCATTTCATGCCACAGCCTGCGATAGGGTGTCCACGTCAACTCCGAGCTACACCTTTCTGAAGCTCCGCAGTGCCTCCTGGCGGTCGGCCGGGTTATCGAAACCAGCGATCAGAGCGTCCTTTTCGGAGGCCCACTCCATTTTATCCAGGCCTCTTCGGGCCGCATCCAACACCGCCCGCGCCCGGCCCCTGAGAGGCGCTCGGAGGGCCGCCAACTTACCCCGGTCCCTCCGTATCCCCGCCAGCTCCGCGACGTCCTCACACCTCCAGGAACGTCCGCGCGTCTCCATCCTCGAAGGTTTCAGGTCATGGAACCTTCATCCTCATCCTTGTCACGGTACCAGTTGTTATTATTCCTCAAGGTGGTGCCTTGTCGAGGATAGATGTTTATTATGAATAACGATCACGGCATCGGTAAAATGGCATTCTTATACCCAAATGTCTCATTTGGAACGAGTTGAAGAGCGTCTACTAAGATCAGTCGTGATGAACTCCCGAATGGGTCCCTGGACTCGCAAACAACCACGTAACCACTGGTTAAACCAGAAGCCTTGTGGTTGTGGTAAACGTGTATTGGAGTACCGTGGTACAGGGAATGTACCGGCACCTGCTAACGAGAATTTGCGTTACAGCACGAAGGCAACAAAAACCAGCGAGCGCGATAACGTGCAAATCGGTCGAAACCAAAAAGTGAAAGTATTCGATCGGAAGAAGGTAGTAGTTAACGATCGTGTAAAACAAAAGTCACAGTGAGTGTGAATGTGAACATACACTTACATTGTAGAGGAAAAATGATGTCCAGCAAATGTCTATTATTGTCCGGGCTTCACCATACAATCGGGCACACTACAGAGTCTTCGGAATTCCCACACGTACACAGGATAGTTAGTGGAACAGTCCGCCAGTAGATGAGCATTCTTGTGTCATTACTTCGGGAAAGGAGTTTTATGGATTCGGAAATTAATACAAAATCTTGTTCTTTCAGGTTGGAAACAAATATAGGAGAATAGTACAGCCAATGATGGAGGATGTATGAGACCACAAATTTGAAAATCACATTTAGAGGAACAGTAAGCTTCCTAAGCCTGAAAGTATTAAAGTAGAGGTCACGAATCCTATTGTAAACATTTTCTGCATGGCTAGTGCAGGTCAGATTGTGAGTTAGAGAGCCGCCGAGTTATGTGACAGTCAGCTCTGGGAATACTGTGACTGTTAACGACGAGTTGAGGTAAATCATTAAAATTTACTGGATAACGGGAGCTAGATTTGCAGTTGAACGGAACATCAACCCATTGGGAAAAATTAAGCATAAACGATCACGTCAGAGACCAACTACAAATGTCGTTCAGACTTTCGTGAAGTTGGTGGAAAGATACATCGTTATTGGAGGAGCACCAAATCACCACATCATCAGCATACCTATAGGCAATAAAACTGGTAAGTACAGGCAGAAAATAAATGGACACAAAATGGTGCCCTGAAAGACACCGGAATTAACGTAGGAACAGGACGAAGTTTTACCATTGCATGATATAAGTTGCGTCCTAAAAGAGAAGTAGTTTACAAGAACGTTTAACACGTCAGCAATACGTGGAATGAGAATGCGACGGTCAAGCGAACCAAAGGCGTTGGCATAATCAGGAAAAATAAGGCGACCAGTTCCACCAATCCTATCTAAAACTGAGGCCACAGAATGAAAAACGTAAGCGACGGTGTCTACAGTCGAAAGGGAATGGTTTGGAAGCAAATTGAAATGGAATCGAGAACATCAGAGAGGGTGGTCATCCGGTTTAACAGCACTCTTTCGAATACTTTCAGCAGGGCTGAAATACAAGTAATCGGTCGATAATTTGCAGAACCCTTTATGAGAATGGGTCTAATCGGGGCAGCCCTCTTCGTCGTTGTGGACAACCTGGATAAGGGTTTCTGAAACAAGGTAGAATAATTCTCTCTAATTTAATGAGTAGAACCATTGTATGAAAATCTGCTTTCCAAAATCAGTATACAAATCATGTGTGGAGAGTGTCTTTGAAATTGTGATATATTGGCCCGAAATAAAATAACTAGCCATTTTTTTATCCGCAAATGCCTAATTTATAACGTTTTCACATTTCCTAGTGAACGAAAAATGATCTCATCTCAATGAATCTCCATGTGGGCATTTTTTACGCAATTAGGAAATCCTATGTGAATAACGAAAAATTTTGCTGAGACACTTTTTGTCGTGGGAAATTCCATGCCCGTGTGAATTGACAGTTGCCAAAACTTGCTAGAACAATTATTGAACTGCACTCAGTTGATAATTCCTTATCTACGACAAATTTAGCGTGAGAGAGGCCAACGCGGCTAGTTATCCCTTCTCAAAAGTAAATTAGATTGAAAACTGCCAATACCAGCTGTTTTGATTCATACAATCGGGTGCAGTAATGCAGGAATGAACTTTTCCTACCAACGCTCCAGAACTAATTAGTGTCAGAGCCTACCGTGGTTGATCTATCCGAAAATCGTTTCCAACACGAGAGCGATGGAGCTAGTTTGGGGGGTTAAGACTAACAACTGTATAGCCCACGCGGTAAGATCAATCAAAAATGTGGACTCTCTCTCGCTCTCTGATTGAATGCATCCTTTAAGTGTGCCCAAATAAAGCACCAATCCATAGACACACACTGCGTGTGTGAGAGAGAGAGAGAATGAGGTGAGTTGAACGTGCGTAGATAGGGCATGGGAACAGCCACGTTTGGTGCTTAGGCAATAAATGATTAATTACTCTATCTGGCCACCAAACGCATACATACGAGCACACGCACGCACGTGCACGGACATCAATTCTGTCCGGAAAACCAAAGCAAGTGAGTGGTACGACGCAACCCGTCTAAGTGGCAATGCACCGTGCTCTGATTTGGGTCCGCTTGCGATGCCATATCCCATTTCTCGGTTAATGTTACCAATTATCGCAGGTAAACATGGTCAGTGAAATGAGCTCAAGTGAGAGAGAGAGGATATAAGCTGTGTGGGATTGGGGTGGAGAGCATTAAACAAAAATGGTAAATATTGGAACCGTATGGATGACATAAAACGTACTGTTACTCGGATCATCAATCGGTTTCAACGTAAGTGCGTGTCACGAGATATGTACAATAGGATACTCTGGGGCTGATGAAGACGCTTATTGTGAACTATAAGGCACGTGATTAAACGTGGTGCAATGCACTTCGATTATCGGTGAGTGGTGAGGATAAGTTGTCTGAATACTCTACCGATCCGAACTAACCTAAAGTAACCTTGAACTTTAAAAGCGCGAAAAATCGCAGCCACCATAGCCCGGGAATATATTACAATTCAATACCAGGTACACAATTCACAGATCGAAAATGAACGCCTCGAAGTTATTTAGACTCACTCGGTGATTAATGTAATGGGGATGGACGCATCATCCAAAATAGTGAGGTAAAACCAAAAAAATGCACAGTTTCATTGCTTTCGGAATCAACTTGAGCGTTTAGCAGGACGATATTGGTTGAAAAGATGTCTCACGCTAAAAAAAGCTGATGCCCTTTGACAGTAATCTCTGGTGCAGTGTCAGCTCAGAACGAATCATTTGATTCAAACCAGAAAGCTTGATGATGAAGAGCACAGATTAAAAGTCAGAATCAACGTATCACGTGTCATTCAGCTGAGTGCTGAAGATGGTGTATATACGCTGCTTTCGAAAAGTGTTTGAATGAGTACCTCGAAAACTGGTGGGAGGATGACCACGTGTGATTGGCCCTTTAAACCAGTGGTGATGGGACTTACACGGGCAACCCGTGGTCTGCCTTCAAAATGGAAGACTGAAGATTGATCGAGATTTTAACTACTAGCAAGGTTAGTAGTAGTTGGTTTTTAAGTCAACAAAACCGGATGAACTGAAGAATGTACGTGAAGGTGAAGTTTGAAGGATGGTCAGTCAAACCAAAATTATTTATGCGTATGTATTTCTATGCGATGGAAATGTTTGTGATAACCAACAAAGAGCACTGGACAGCTGTTTCGTCCTGTTTGGGACTCGTCAGCAGTGCGTACTTTTTGTGTCCCTGTCAGGACTCGAACCGCAAACATCCGAGTCTCGACTTCAAACCCTTAGCCTTGAGCTACACGGTCGACAGTTATCACATTGTGCGAGTGGCTCAATCAATTTATATGGTGAATGTTTGGATTAGCCCATTCGCTTTTTCACAGGCAGCGAACATCATCAACAGTGCCTGGTGCCTGCGAAAACCCGAATTCACCATTTAAAGTGTATGTATTTCTTTTATAAACTTTAAATTGCAGCTTTTAAGATAAAACAGTTGCAACAGATCCTGATATCAAGATTACACTGCTTTTAATGCTCACGGATTCTATCTGGTGATATTGTAGGCACAACGTAATCGTAATAACTGTAGTATATAAATGACTGGATAACATATTCCGAAAACATACCACTGGTTTTAATCTTCTTTCCACCGATCAGACACGCATATAAAGTATCACTTTTGTCGAGATTTCTGCGACTTCATGCATCCAAAACACAAAACACAATATTCCAGGCTGAATTGTCTCAAACTACAGCTTTCTGAGATGCCTGAGCGAGCATTGTAACATTTCACGCTTCATTGTTGACGATTACATTTCACTCAACTGTTACACTAGAAGAAACATGGATAAAGTTCCAAACATTGCACACACAAGCTAATGAAAGTGCACAATTCCGGTTACTTTTGTAGATTCATGATAAGTTCATCTGAAACGGTCTTTTTTCGGGATGGGGTGGGAGGGAGGAGGAGGTTGTGTGCTATAACATTGCAACAGGCATTTATGCCGGATTGGATATTAAAAAGATTGAACCTCCGGTTGTGGAAAGCGGGAGACAGAGGGTTAAATTAGGACTAATCGGAATCTTTTGGAGTGGTTCGATGCTGGCTCAGATTGTCCGCCCATAGTACAACGTTTATGAGTTCGATTCCACCCGTTATTATCCCCTATTTTCCGTTTGTTGTTTGGTAACCTTCAATTGGTCGTTAAACTCTCTCTCGTAATACTGATTGTACACTCATTGTATAACAATTAATGCCAGTGGAAAAGACTGTTTACAGTTCATATAGACTTGATATCAGATTGATCATAAAACTTGGAGGACAATAGTGATGACTGACAGGCCGCGTTGAAGACAAGTGAAACTTTTTGAGTTTATCGGTGTTCGTAGATAAACAGTTGATTATAAATCGAGGAAATGTTCGGATTGGTGTAGAAATCAATTTCAGGAAAGCGAGAAGTACGATTTCCACATGAGTGGTTTTCCGCCTCAGTTGCCTGCATTCCTCCACATTGGTTATATTGCTCTCCTATATTTCTCCCTGGACTAAAAGAGAGGGAGAGAAAGATTTCATCATTTTCTCCAACATCCCCCCCCCACACACACACGTACTACCTCCGTCCCACTATGATGGTATTAACAGGAATCTGTTGTTTTTTGGTGCATGTGACAGGTTTTATGATCTAAATGATCCGTGTTGAAGCGCACGGTCACGAACAGACAGAGGCTTCGTCGACTACCCAAACGCGCTTCATATTGGAACTCCTCTCGGCACCGACAGTCGTTTAGTCAATCGTACGACAGTTTTAAGTTGCCTCAAGGAAATGTACTTGAAGTAGAATTTCTTTTACAATTCATAGACTGCAGAGCATTCTCCCTTCTGATGTGTAAAGTGCATCTTGACTTCACTTCATTTTTTAGTTCACTCAATCAATTGTCAATGCATGACAGTAGCAGGATTACGTAATACAAAAAGAGTGCATATCAAATGGAAAATGTGTAGGATGTGACAAATGAGACAATTAAAGTGGTGACAACTAGGGAAATGAATTACGCCGACCGATAACAGTTTGAGTAATTTCGTGAACTCCGGTACAGAAGTGCAAAGTAATGAAACGCAGGGTTGTGGGCAACAAATGAAACGGGATTGGCGGGTAAGAGCGAAGGAATGTGTGAACTATGCATGTATATACACTATAGTTGAATAAGGTCAAAGTCACTAGGAAAACACCATATTTGAGTAATAAATGCAATTCGGATGCAAAGTTCTGTTTTCATTCCATTCATTGTCATCGTTTCTCTCAATCCGAGTATTATTTGACAACGTGTGAGGTCATGCGGTAACCAAGATCACATCCTTTGCGTTAGCCTAATGACCAGAATAATGTGCAATGAAACTTGTGGTGGGCAGACTTTCAAGACTGTAGGAAACTTGCTTACAACTCCCTCCCCCGGTGACACTTCTCAAACCACTTTTACATCGGAAAATAATCGGATACATTAATTTCCATCCGTGATTTTTCTAGCGAGACCGCACTCTACTACACTGTTGGGATACGTTTCATGTCAAGCAAACTGTCAAACCTGATTCCTTGTATGTGTGTTGTCATGGAAAACGATGGTCAGGTATGCTTGAGGACGAGAAGTGAAAACTATTCAAACGATTATATAACGAAAAACAAGTGCCACCGTGTGAAAAATAGAATTTGGCGTTTGATCATTCTGTATTGGAATGTGGTACAAAGAGAGCCTCGGCTAGTGAACGAATCAAGAATGGGGCCCATCCAACCAGACGCGCAGACGTAGCGGCTGCAAGTACCTCGCGAGACCATGTTGACTGCCACCCGAAACGAACGAATCGACAATTACAGCCCGACAGAAAATTCACCGCTAGCCAGAAAGATATCCACCGAATGCCACAATGTCGGAGCTGTCGATTAACGTATCTCGCGCCACGATCGGGCCAAACCAGTCGGAGCGGCACGCGGAAGAACAGGCGATGTACGTGTCAAGTGCGGACCAAAACCAACAGGGATTGACCAACAGAAAGAGGCATGAATCATCCTGCAGCGCAGTTAAGTATTGATTGTATATAATTGCACGCATACATTGGTTGTTTTTGAATTGGATCAATAAGCGTTTTTCTAGCCAACTTGCCTTCTCGATACAATTTCAAGTGACTTTTCACATGTACTAGATACTGCGCATAATGTTCGTGGTGTTTCTTAGTCCCGAGTTTCATCCCCTGGGAGATTGATTGTTTTTCACATTTGTAGTGAAATTCATCTAAAATGAAAGACATTGTGTGGTGGTTGGGGCTCGAATATTGTGTACTGTTATCGTGTCCCTCCCGAGACTCGAACCGCGGATCTTCGGGGTCGGAGGTGTAAAGCATTTACACCTAAGTTCGGAAAGGACAAAAAATGACACACAGAGACTGCTGATTCGTTGCAACATGAAGGAACCAGTTGTCTAGTGCCATTTGTTGGTCTTCATACATAACCTCACCACCAGCTTTCAATAATGGATGAAATAATGTTGGAACCGTATGAATTGAAACCCCGAAAAACTGAATTTGTAAAAGGAACAGTGAGATGAGTATTCAATCGCACACGAGCAATCGTTCATCAATATGGCAGTAATATAAAAGTCACAGTACATACAACTACAATGAGAATATTTGTGCACAATTACTCGTCAAATATATTGATTCATTCTGCATTACAGCTGAGAAGAAAGGGTTTTATTTCATTGGGATTCATGAAGCTGTATTTTGGTTCTAGTCATTTAAAACTCAAATCTTTTGATTGACTTTTCACCTCACCAACGGAGGCATCGTATAGTGATTTCGAATAGGCACACCTCTAACCTCAGTTCTCACACAAAACCCTAGGCTCATTCAGTCAGACATACACTGTAGTCTATATACAGTGTGTGGCAGAACGAAAGAACTTCGTTTTGGCCTTGGACAATAAGTTATTTCGTTTATTTTCGTGTGGCTCAACAATTTTATTGCTTAAACTAAATGTGACTGTTGTCGAGTTGGTACAAATTGTTAAACACTACACAGTAAAGTTCAAATACAATTTTTAATGTAACCAATCCGTAACGAACGGAACGCACAGTGTATTTTATCTTATCCTCAAACGAAATCTGCATATCCTCCACGCACACATTCCCAATGAAATGTATCAGACTAGATTTGCAATTCTCATTTCAGCTAGCAAATAATTCGACTTGGAGAAAGATAAAGATTCGCGTCTAACTGAAATCGACGCTGGCCTATGCTTGGCCCACTCCGGGTTTCGTATGGTGAATGAACTTGCTCAGTCGATCTTTTTTTTGCTCGACACATCACCCGAAATATCAGTCTGTAGCGAAATCCAATCGGTCATTCGTCTGCACTTTGACCAGTTGACCCCCAGCATCAACGTTTGTCAAAATGGTCTAAACGAGTCCATTTTCGTACAGCTTTACTAGCAAACGAGTTCATCTGGCCTCATCTATGGGGGGGGAGGGTGATCATATTTTGCAGCTATCTAGCTATAGTACACTGTATATCACGAACACCGTGGGTGGAGCTCATCATCCATTTAGCTGACAGTAGGTATCTTACCGGTCAACCATAGACCCTTAGTAGTAGTCCGTTTTCCCTGTCCGATGGTCGATCAATTTGCTGATCGCGTTTTACAGTAATATTCAGAACTACATACGGAAGCATAGTTGGACGTGTGAGTTGGTTCAAGTTGCGTGAGCTCTCATCATCGAATGTGTGCGTGTGTGTGTGCACGCGCGCACTTGCTTATGTAAGATATGAGTATAGTTCACATTCCTGTTCGGCATAACCGCTGTGCGTGTGTGTTGTGCTTACGCGAGTGCGTTTGTGAGCTCACCAGTGCGCATTTGTGAACTTTCTCACGCCAGTTGTCGACCCTATACAGATGGGGACGACATGTGAATAGCGACACGTGTTCCTTTGCTGGCCAAAGCCTCAACCAACCTGGCGGGTGCATATGTTCGGGCAGGGTTGGGGACAGGTGTTCGAACTGGCCTTCTGGTCTGTTGGTGATGATGTTGTTTGTGAGTTGTCATCCCGGTCCCATCGGCACCACCGCCACCATCGTCTGCTTGTGTTTAACCTAGTGTGTATGTGTGCGCACGCTCCCTCTCTCGCTGATGAGTACACGCAGACGCACCCACGCGCGTGTGAATTCGCGCCCTGGTTCGTGCCCGCAAGGCGACCACCAGAGCATTCCAGCTCGTCTTATTCCGTCTTCTACAGCTGTCGTCATGCCCAACCGGATCCCAGGCATGCCGACTACCACCAATGTTACCACCACCACCATAATTGCCGCCAACCCCACATCGGCGACAGCGGGGTCGACAACACCAAGACCAGCACCACCAACACCGATCTTGAATGAACCAAGCAACACTAGCTTCCCACCTCAAAACATCAAACTCTTGGACAGTACACCACATGTTTGAATTCCCGCGAAACGTTCTATGCTATCCCATCCCAACCTGGTTCGTTTCATCTCCCATGAGGGGATATTGAGAACGGGAGAACGCGAGAGGCAGTGGACAGATCGGGAGCTAGTTGAGAAAATTATTATGAAGATGATAATGTTGCTGCTGCTGCTGCTGATGATGATGATGATGATGATGATGATGATGATGGTGGTGGTGATAGCAGTGGTGGTGCTGATGCTAGTGGTAACAGTGCTAATAATAATCATGGTGTTGATAATGCTAACGATGATGGAACTGGTGATCAGTGTCAAAGTTTGTCACTGATGTAGCTACTCCCATGATCCAATGACCCATCACCACCACCACCACCACACACTCCCACAGGCATACCCATCCACTCAGACATACTTGACTTACTACTAGCACGATCTTTTAACAGTATGACACGGTTTGAACATTGAGGCCATTGCAAAATTTATTTATCGTAAGCCGCTGTCAAGATGATTTATATTAGATGCATAAAACTATTTGAAGACATCACAAACATACTGTTCTATGTATAAAAACCCAAACCTGATGTAAGATGCTGGCAACACGCCACAAGGATCAAGTGACGAGATTATAATGAAACTGTCCTTCGGATATAAGCGGACCAGGGTGCCATTTCTTCTGTTCCGTTCAGGGTGTTAATTGCATACATCTAATAATAATAATAATAATAATAATAATAATAATAATAATAATCTTGAATAAAAAATCGGAAACTGGTTTAAACAATATATCCTGGATAATTTCACTGCATGCGGTAGGTCAAAGGATTTCCAATATGGGCTCAAAGACCAAGGGAACTGAAGACACAAATATTCGACTAACGTCACGCTCCAAACACATTTAGTAACAGGGTCATAAAAAAGTGATAAGTTATCTATGCTATTAGCATAGTTGAGGATAGTAATTTCGAAAGGATCGAGTTAGGAAAACGTTACGATCAAACGGATGTGTAAATTCATTCGTTTCAAAGGACTCCGAATGATATGCAGCAAAGGAAAAGGCTCTCGGTTACACATGAGATGAGAGCAGTTCTGAAATTTCCACCCAACGATGAAGATACCAGCTATCTGATTACCAACACACTACCTTCAGGGTTATGTGATAGCGACCAGCATTGCTTGCCAATCATCGTCATCATCATCAGTAGCAGCAGCAGCAACAGCAGCATCAAGAATTATCAGTCATATGTTGAACGGGTTTTCGTCTGTTGTCATCAGAAATTGCAGTTATCTGGTCAAATAGTCCCCTCTCTAGTTACTTCTGTTATGGATTTGTGGCCTTCCACGAGTCTTGCAGGTTAGTCATGACACAACTAGCTACAATGTAATTTTCTTGATAAATAAATATACACAGCTTCCCCATTAACAAACCGTGAAGTCGAACAGGTGGTACAAGATATTAATGTCCGATTCCGGGAGATCACACCTACTTAAACAGTTTCACAATGCGACATGATTAAATGCGGATCGGAGTTCGAAGTATTACAGGATCGTGGGGCTTTTTCTATATATGTGCTGATGTTCGAGCAATAGGCGCAGAGTGAAGTATCATCAATGAATCCTCGTGTTGGTCGAAAACCAGCCGGATCTTGTTAAAAGAATTTTTCATACATGCCCGAAACTCTGTTGAGCATAGTTCGAGGCACCATGGTTTTGGAGAAACAAAAACCAAACAGTGATGCCGCTCTGATTGCATTCTATTCCAGCACCATCTAGGCTTCATTACCGCCTTGGTCAGTCGGCTGCACGTCCGCAACTGTGCAAGTATCTGTCTGCTTTGAGGAATTGCTCATTTGTGACTCGTGCATCACGCTTCCCATTCAGTTAGACGTTTGGTTCGGCGACAAATAAAGCTAGATTTTAACCGACTGTGTCAATAAGTGTGCTTCTTTAGCTCGTGTTTTAGCTACCCTATCGGCGACGGAGATAAACGAATCTGGGAGGACATCGCGTCTATCGAAAAACAGAAAAATTATAGTTTGAAGAATCCTAAACCGATCCGGGTTCAACACACATGTACAGAATGCGAATAAGTCTGTCCCTTCATTTCTTGCTGACCTCGCGAAGCTCACTGAACACTATGATTGAAGGTGACTGCAGCAATGATGTGATTCGTAGCCATCCAGATGTTTCTATGCGAGATGTTCGGAAACAACGTTGTTAGCTGGCGGATACTTCAATGGCCTTGGAATCCGCCTATGATATTGCTACGGCTACCGAGGCCGCTGTTGAACATTCCGAACTCCTCTGACACTTACATACAAATTCCAATAACAGTACGAAGGGCATTTTCGCGGACGTACTGTCCACGTGGGAAGTGTTACCTCAGGGGTCCAAGCACACCAGTGTTAATTGCAGTCGATATCAAAGCCGGGGAATTTCTAAGAAAATGAGACCCCGTTCCACCAGAACAAACCAAGCCCAATTTCATCCAACTGCATGGAAGTGAATTCACCATTCCCGAAGTTTCACGTGATGTCAACTGGGGCAACCAGAATTTCGTGAGCCGCACTCAGTTGACTTCCACGCACATTCATAAACTATACTCACATGCCAGATGACCTCCGTTCACATACGGGATGCGGGAAGCATATACAGTCAATCTCCTGCTATGTCGCACCCCTCAGGAATTCGAAAAAAGTGGGTAAGTTTCAGGAACTGAAACATCGCATGATAGGCAGTAGTGGATGCTACTAAGTAGTATGAATAATCCGTTGACAGTTTTGTGACAAAATAAATCGGATCGATGAATAGTAAGTTGATTCCGCTACTTGTTCCAAATGTTTGTAATTGTGCACTTTTTATTTATAGCGGAATTTAAATATACCGTTCAGTGTATCCTTTATGCATCCAAGAAATTGAGATCTTTTACGATGTCTTGAGCTTAATATTTGCACATTGCATCAGGTGTTCGCCCCTTTTCAGTTTCAAGTGTCTATTTACCTCGAAACTGCTTACCTTTCTTCAGGGGATTTCTTCTAACCCAACTACCACATATTGATTCCAGATATTCCTCCATTCCTTTACAATTTTAGTCGAACCACAGGATCGAGCATATAGCGTCCACCATAAAGTAAAATTGTTTTAGCTACACCCAACACAATATGACTATTAACCCATTCGATGAAAACAAGAATGAGCCAGGTCGAACAGAGTGAGAACAGGGGACAAAAAATCGTATTCAAAGGAAATCACATCATCTAAATCAGTGCAATATCTGTCACGGTGTATACTCAGTACATTAAATTCCCTCTCATATTCCAAACTGTGCAATTTATTGCGATTTTCTGGTGAAAAATGTATATTATTAGTGTCTGTAGATATCTATTCGTTCGTTAGCCCGTTACCATCATCTCGAGGTTCCCATCCAGGGAGCACAGCGGGACCTATGTGACCCAGTGTCCTGGTTAGGGTTTTCAAACCCTCAAGCCAGATCTTAGATTGACCGCCGTATGCATTTTTCCACCCTGTACCTGTCTTTTCGTGACAACCTACTTCAGGACGAGTTATCTAATCACTAAAAAATGACTTGATATAACATTTTTAAATAATCCACTTCTTCGTCATCAAACCATAAACAGACGGTTTCTCCTTCAAAAAGACGTCCATCAATGGACACATAGCGAGTAAGGTTTTCAGTTGAATGACATTTTTCCCATGGTGGCTTTTTCCATCTGTACCTCGGAGACATCGTGCAGTTTGAAATTTTTCTGTAACCAGCGGTGATAACTTTTCTCCGGCCATGCTCCCACAAAGCGGTAACTTGACCCTTTCTTTGAATTTCTTGGATCCATAAACTGTTTGTCCTTTGAGACTAAGTAATCATTCTGGGAGCTGCTTATAATCCAAAGCTGCTTCATCCGTATTAAAAAAATCACAGTCAACATATCCATGGGTTAGCTGCGGTAACTCTGCTCGAATCTCGTCCACTGCATCACATAGTACCGCCCAAATTTCCCAAAAAACCTACAAAATAATGCACCTGAGTAGTTCCTTGTCTCTTACTTTGTAGGAATGAATACCACATCATTCTGGCTCAGAGCGAAACTAACCTCTTGAAGCCTTGAATTCACGATGATGCATTCTTTGTGCTCGATGGATTACCCTCTTGCAAACGGTGCTCTCCACAATGAGAAACTCCCTGTGCTTTCCCCTCATAGCAGTAACCCAAGCCAAGGTCGCCTCATTCACTATCTTGCAAGTTTCGTTGGTTTTCTGAGATGCTCCAGAGTTCACGAATTCGATGACAGTCGTTCGGTGGGATATAATATTGTAGACAGTTATTCCTGAAATATCAAGTAACTCGGATATGAAGCTCTGAGTTGCACCCGATCGATTCGGCATTTCAAACACGTTCTGGTCTATAGGCAGTTGCATATTTTGAAGTTAAGTGACGTGGTCTTCAATCGTTGGCATCGATGTGTCTTCCTCGCAACAATTATTCAATCAGTGAACAATGTCATATTCGCGTCACACTAGATGAAACACCATTGGCTGAATGCAAGATTGCAGGTTGGCAGGTCAATGGCCGTCCCGAATATCGGTTGACGATCAAGTGAGTAGGTATCAGGAACTGCGACATATTGAAGGGTGTGACATTGCATGATCAGAAACTACGTTATTACGCATACAGTTGGTTTGGGTTTTCGAAAAAGTGGAAAGATATTGGAAAATGCTATTTATCAGGGGTGCGACATAGCAGGAGATTGACTGTACTTGACTTGACGTATTTAGTATCTGCTTCGTTCCGGTTCTGAATGATGGCGAAAAATCAACCAGTGAANCATACGCGAAATCCGCCTCCAGGATAACGAAAACGTTCGACAAATCAAGATCGAGAATTTGCAGGTGAAGAAAACGACGTATAGAAACCGGTACATATCACTATCACTATGCTAGTGATCGGCCTTATGCAATAACCGGGAGGTTACAATGTAGGATATTTGGGCATCTGTGATAAAATCGCTTTGTACGGGCGTCATCCTCAAACACTAATTTGCCGTTTCCGACTTGGAATAAACACTAGGACGAGTGTTGAACATATGTGTTCTGAATGTACAACAGCTGATCAAGATTTCTTGGATGACCGACAGCTATCGGAAGGATCACCTCGAGTGAGAGGCGCACTGTTTCGATATTTAATGGAGTGAAGTGATGAGGCACGATTTACACAACGCATGATGGAGTAAAGCTAGGAATTTAAAGGGATAATGGTACAGAAACCGAATGAGTGTATCGACATCACAAGATTTGAGGGGGTTCTGTTATGATGTGAATAGCTGATCAGTCTGATGAAGAGAATGAGCTCATTTTAATCGACCGAACCTTGATTGGTTCGGAATGGTTATAAAAATATGGAATGAACAATTGAATCCGCTGTTAGAACAGAAATTAAATCCACAGCATTTTTCCAATCTTGGATTGTGGCTCTACGTGATTATAACCTACTGTGTTGTAATATCCATGCAGTTTTCCATCCTGGATTTGTCGGTCATCCAAGGAATTGCCACCGACTGCTATATATTCACATCACGATTGTTCAACATTCGTCTTAGTGTACGTTCTAAGCTTGGAACGGCGGATTTCTGTGCCGAGGATGATTCGGGTACAAGGCGCTTTCATCACAAACATCGAGATATAGTTCGTTGTAATCTTCCGATTGTTGCGAAAAGCCGACCACTATCACAGAGACCATACCGAAGCGGTAACGAACGTGAATGAAAGATGACTGAAGGTGTGTTTCACGAAAAAGCAAATCACTGTTCTGCGATTTGTTCTACTGTGGATTGGACACTCTCCTTTTTATTTGTTTGAACCAATAGTGTATGCCACTCGATCCCTGGAGTTACAATAAGTCAAGAACTCAATTATTGTTCTTTGTATAAGCAGATGAATGGGTCTTGGATGATCAGCGGTAGTAAAGAGTTCAGGTTCATAAAAATAGCGATCTGAGTTCGAACCCCACCACCATTACCCATCTTCCCCACTTCTGTATACCTCTAGGCAGCCATTGTATGACTGCGGCCCTCTACCTGAATATTGATTGTACAATTGTGCGTTCAATAAACAAAAAAGGAAGTAAAAACATCTATTACCATATTAGTATGCGTGTCACATATAAATGCAAAAGTGAAAGTGATTATTGACATGACTACCTTCCCACCTCAAAGTTAATATGCTGTGAGTCTATGGACCTGGACCCGAAGCGAGAAAATCAGAACACACAAGACAGTGTGCTAATCAGAACCGGATTAACGATTTCAATAATGATATGCGAGAATAATCGATCCGTTGAACAAAGGCCTAAAACTAGGTCGAAATGTCACACAAACAAACAGCCTAGAAGAGTATTGATCAATAACTTTTATCGAAAACCGCATCACATATTTGGACGATCAATAGGAACGAATGAACGAATGCGTACTTCGCGAAGTTCCATTAACTTTAGAAATAGACACATGGAGTGTAATAACTTGGTGCAGTGATCAATCAAGGCTTCAGAACGGATACGATGTCATACATGATTCATTTCAGTGAACATTGTTCAGTTTTAGAACATATGCCGTTGGTGAGGCATAACTTTTGAGGTCACAAAGTATGATCGTAAGCTAGCACAGAAAGCTGATACACGGTAGGATATTTTGCAGAAGGATTTGACTCAGTGGCTAACACATTGGATCAAACGAATACATCAGTCAAGCCGCAGAATACCTTGAAAGAATATCATAACGTTTTTCTGCTCTCAGAAAGTGGGAAGTTTAATGACAGCAAGATTCATTTCCACGCACACATCTGGTACGTGGCTCTGTTTTCTAAAAGCCAGTTCTTTTCTTCATGTCCAAAGAGAAAAGGTCGAGAATGAACTCAAGCAGCTGCAATGCGACAGTATAATCTAACAGGCCGGATTTTCTGAGTTGGCTACACCTACCGTGCCCGTCTTGACACAGGGATTACATAACCAACATAAGCAACAGCATTCCAACCAAAGAGTAATTATATGCGAAACAAATCTTTCTCGAAGTTTACATTGTTTTTTGGCAGGTTGAAGATTTTATGTTGAGATTGTGAAAAGTTCAGTGGCCTCGATGGGACTCTAGCGCACGCTCTACCGGTTGCTATGAGGCCTCGTAGCTCAGCTGGTAGACCGTAGGTGGCGTCCATGCTACAGGACTTTCTCAAAGTTGTTTATTTCTCAAGCCTACTAACAGTTGACGCTGTAAGGTGAGCCCAAACTGATAACAACTATTGGCATTCATCGAAGTCTATTCATGAATAATCATCCACCGTTCGGTATTTCCTCAGTGCTGGTGATATCGAAAAGACCATAAACAGTTTCATTGCTGTTCCATCCAACCCATTCGTTTGCGGGAGGTTTGACATTATTTAACGGTAGTTGTATTGAAGAAAACTCAGTCATTCAAACTATAGACCTTGACCGCCTGCAGTGGAGTGGTCTACGGTTAAAAAGGGAAGTTTGTCTACCTCTAAGGGAAGACCGATTTCTTGGAGTACCGCATAACCGAGGGACGAAAACTGCTGTAAGAAACAATTCTTGCGATCCGGAAAGCTCTGCCCGAATCGGGAGAACTTAGAAAACATCAAGAAAAATGGTGTCTTGGGAGTTCGCCCGAAAAAAAGTATTGCAAGGTTGAGAAAATTATGTGGTCACAATGACCACACGGTTTTGTTAGTTTTGAGATCGTTTTTCAATCTCTTTAATCATTAAGCGAAATTCGTGCCACAACCAATCATCATCCTTCAAATCATTTGTTTCGATAAGGCCTGAAGTTGAAGTGAACTCAAGAACGAGATTGTGCATTTTAGAAGCTCAAACAGGTATTGATCAGTACTTAAGTGTAGACACACTCTAATTCAATCAAACCCAACGTTGTTTCCTGATGTGATTCTTCTTAGGGAGTGGAAGCTGTTTTATTACAGATGGATGATACAGAAACGCACAAACCTATTTTTATAGGCCTCCAGGTCATTTTCTTTCAGGCTGAAAGGAACTACGCACATTCATCAAGAAATCCTTCCTGCTATACTTGCCGTTCCCCTTTTTCGATGCCATAACTTTGGGTATAGTTGGAAATACGCACAGATCACAAACTTTGTCCTGGCGTTTGTGTAGAAAACCAACGGACTGCGCGATCAGTCTCATCATGAACACAACACTGTGTTCTTAATTTAGTGGCCCACCAATACGGTTCAAAATATTCCACCCAGAAAGATGGAACTACAGTGCCGATACCCCTCAGACGTTACCACTACGAAGGCTTCCTACGCGAACACCTCGTTCTAAAAAAACAGTTTATTTATATGATGAATTCATCGTGTAAATGTGGGGTAAGCTGAAGCTGGGAAGCACTGGACATCTGTTTCGACCTGGTTAGGTCTCATCAGCAGTTTATTTACTGGCCAATATCACTCACCGATATCAGTCTCATAGATAAAAGAATAATCCAAAAGATAGCATAAACGTGCTAAGGTCATGAGTGGATAACTAGAAATAGCTGATAAGAAAGTATGTTGTTTTCAAGACCACCAAACAGAAGTGCTGAATGCGAACGCCTACTACGGGGATCTAGGGTTGTGTCCTACGGTGTTACCGATCAAACATTCTAGAGGACCTATACTATGGTCAATCAGGAAAACACAAGGAGGAAGGTACCCGCATGTAGTTGCGTTTGGTGATCAGGTTTGATAACGAAAAAGAAGATACGCTTCGCGGGTGTAGGAAAAGCCAAAAAAAATATAAACAATACTCCTCCTCCTCTGCCTCCACCACCACCAAGAACGGTTCTCCAGTTTCAGAATACCATTAAGAGAAACGCACATTCATGAACTTTGTATGCTATTGACGACATTCCTGTCAAACTCCAGTTGTCAGACAACACCTGAGTAATCGGATCCGTGACCTCCGGTTATGGTCGAATAATCGGGACAACTTTCGAAAAAAAAACGATACGTCCGTATTCGGATCATATTGGAAGATGAAATAAATATGAAACTGACAAAAAAGAACTGCTAGACAAGGTGCTAATGATTCTGAACTGCTTATCGCAGTTGATAATGCAGATTCTGAAGGACTCGATGGATTGCGAAGGTTCCTACGAGATTCCGAACCCGTTGCGTGGCATCAGGCGACCAACGCATAGTCTAGCGCGATGGACACGTGATTTTCGATCCACTCTGTTCGCAGCTGTCCGCTTGTGTCTGGCCCTTCGATCAGCTGATTACTCATGACTTATATATCACAGTGTCGCGTTCAGTTTGGTTCTGCGCCAAGCAGACCAAGATGTAAGCCACTTGTACATAAATGTTTTTTACATGGTGTTTTAAATATTACATTGTCTATCGCCAGATAATCAATTTCGCAGTAAGAAGCCCCTAGCCAGTCGATACTGGGAATGAATATTTGATGAGAAAAAGAAAGCACATAATAACCCCACTGTCTTATAAATAAGCAAATTCGTAGAAATGAATCCACATAGATAGAAGAGATCTTACTAGAAGTCAATGAGCAAGTTCAAAAGAGTCTTTCAAGCAGCTTGCCAGATCTAAACATTTCCACTAACCATCGTATTTTACGGAGAGTTCTAAGGGCTCCAAATCGATCAAAGTGAGACTCCGAGTTTGTAGACATTTGGTGTTCCAGTTGGTTTTCTGCCCCGACCCCTAATGCGTAGTACAAATAAATGCATTGCTGTCAATTTCCACCTTCAAATGGGTTCAAAGTATTTTGAATAACTAACATGAACTCGTATTCAGCAGTCACAACATGCAAACATTGCCAACATTTTGGGTTTTATTTCATTACACGATCTGCCTTGGCCTAAACATGTTGAAAAAATTTACACCACGTTTGGGTCGATTGCCCCTTTGCAATTTCAGATTCGACAATGTTTCCTGTTGCCCCAATATCATTTGTGCCCGGTTGTACTCTTCCATTTCGACCACATCGTTCCCCGCAAATTCCCTGTCAACATAATATGAAATTCATCTTAATGCTTACATCCATCAAACCTCACACCCTAAAAATCTGACGAATTCATTTTTGATTTTATCCTTTACTAGCATAGATAGATAGATAGATAGATAGATAGATAGATAGATAGATAGATAGATAGATAGATAGTGGATGGATATATCACTAGAAAGATAGATAGACAGATAGATAGATAGATAGATAGATAGACATATAGATAAATAGATAGATAGATAGATAGATAGATAGATAGATAGATAGATAGATAGACTGTCTGGTTGATTTGTTGACAATCTTTCCCCTTTATGAAGTATGTTACCGTAAAATTGTTCCATTCAGTGAATTTCGAAAACTTCGAAGTGAAAAATCTCTTCGAGCATCTGCAGCACCTTGTGTTTCCCGTGTGAGTCACATTTTCGGTAAATTATGGAACAGGTGCTTACTCTCGCACAAAGCACATGCAAACATACGGAAAATACTCGTACACATATGTCCACGCAATATACACACACACATGCAGACGGTGCCCAAATGGTCCTCATGGAACATATGTGCTCCGAAGACATCAACAGCAGGAACATCAAACCCCATAGCAGTAGCAGCAACAGTACCAGCAGCTGTCGTTTATCTGAGCAGATGTGCTTGCCTCATAGGGTGCCGTGGCTAGCGGTAGAGCTTTCGGGTCTGGTTGATTGCCTACCTCCTCGATTAGTGAGTGAGTGAGTGAGTGAGTGAGTGAGTGAGTGAGTGAGTGAGTGAGTGAGTGAGTGAGTGAGTGAGTGAGTGAGTGAGTGAGTGAGNGGGAGTGAGAGCAACTATTTGTTTGTGGTGTGTTGTTGAATTAATTCGCCACACTCGATATGCGTATATATATTTGTCAAAATACAGGGTGGGACATCCATGTGTGGATTTCGACTTCTACCAGCTGCACATGGTCTCAAGCGGGCACAACTCAGCACAGTGTGGCACAACTGAACATGATTAGTGGATCTCGCAATCTGTTGTTGTAACCTCGTCCAGGTCCGGTTCAGGTCCGGTCGAACAGAGCCGACACACTGCTTCACTCCGAGCGCGCTGTTGCATCCCACTCCGGACCAGCTCAGTCCAACATTAGACCAGACACAAAAGTACAAGTCAATTGTTTTGTTGTTGGTTTTTTTCTTCGGCCTGAGATTGTTCTATCCGTCCCTTCTGTTGTCTTTCTTTTTCCTTCCCTCTTCTCCTTTATTCGCGTGCTGCATCATCTGGTCCCATATGGAATGGATGGTGTGTGTGTGTGTGTGTGTGTGTGTGTGTGTGTAGTAATTCTTCAATGCAGACATCACAAATGAACCGTGCCCAACTGGTGTCGTGACTGGAGTAATTTTAGTGAAACAGATGCTCCGTCAAACAATCAAATGACTGACCACCCGGAAGGACAAGAGAACGAAGGGAAACAACATAATTATACCACAGA
>UZAN01040618.1:13794-26717 GCA_900618425.1 Echinostoma caproni
ATCTGCAAGCATGGTGAACGTAGGATGGCAGCCAAGTCGTCTATAAAAATGAGGAACAGTAGGGAACACTGAGCCCTGTGGTACTCCACTAGTGGGTATGGCTTTGGCCGATAATTTTTCTCTAATCCCCACGTAAAATATACCACCCGTCAGGAAATCCCTGATCCAGTTATGTATCTGCTCCCCTATCCCCTTGTGTTGGAGCTTAGCTAACAGAAACCTGTGATTAACTGAATCAAAAGCTTTTCAGAAGTCTAAATAACAGACTTCCACAGCTTTACCCTCATCTTACCTCGAGGTTACCTTATCTAAAAAACAGTAAATTAGATAGGCATGATCTACCCTTGATAAACCCGGGTTGTTGGTCAGTAAGCAGTGAGTTATGGAGTAAATACTGTGCAATGTGCGTCCTAACTATCCGTTCTGGGCACTTACACAAAATACTCGTTAGGCTCACCGGCCTGTTATTCTTAATCTGGGATTGTGGTCTTCCCTTGTGAAAGTTGTTTGTTTGTTTACCCCGAATACGATACGGTTGTCGTAGATACATTAGGCGAATTTTTGATTCGGGAATGGCGAAGAAAAAGGTAGAGGTAGCGCTACAGGAAGAAATAGAAACACAGGAGGAGTGGGAAAATATCCTGCAAAGAGAAGGACTTATAAGTGGGTTTCCGTTTTAATCTCATCTTTTCCTTAGTTATCGATGTTTATCAAGATTGGTCCGGTCCTTGCAAGGCTGTCGCTGGACTATTCCGTCGTCTGAAAACGGAACTCAATGATGACCTATTACATTTTGCGGTAGCTAAGTCTGACACAGTAGAAGCTTTAGAAAAATATAGAGGGAAGTGTGAACCATGTTTTTTATTTTACGGAGTAAGAATTGGAGTTATTATTAGGACTTTTCTTTAGGGTGGATGTTTGGTGGCAGCTGTTCGTGGTGTAAATCCACCCGAACTTGAAAAAAACATAATTGAAAAACTCAAACAAGAGCATGAGGTGATGAAAGGCGAAGTCGAAAGAGTTGAAGTAGGCATTTTTTATTTTCCTAATGTCACGTGCCAACCACGTGAAGATTAAAGATCCTGTTCTACTCGCCCAAGAAATGGCTGAAATGGAAGCCAGGCAGCGCAAAGAAGAAGAAGAAGGTTGCAAAATTTGTTTCATTACTTTATCTAAATTCAACAGAAGTTCCCCAAGAGGTCACTATTGCCATTCTGAAGCCTGATATTGTTTCTTCTGGACGAGTTGATGACATAATAAATGAGGTAGATTTATCTACTCTTATTCAACCTTTTCGTAGTTGGAAGAGCGAGGAATTGAAATACTTGAGAGAAAGCAACACGAGTTCACAGTTGAAGAGGCCGAAACGTTCTACGAAAAGTTGAAGGATGAATCATATTTCAATAACCTCGTAGACTTTATCACTTCCGGACCAAGCGAAATCCTGATATGTGCAAAAGGTGCCGAAGGAATCATCGAAGAACTTCGCGGTCTAGTTGGGCCGGCCGTGTCAGAAATGGAGCCGGATGAAGAGCATTTGTGGTTAGTTTTTCTCTTGTTGTATTGTGTGTATTGTGTTTAACTTTTGCAAGCAATATTGCTCCATATGGAGCTCACATTTCGGTTAGAAAAATAACACACGCTAACCGCGTGTGTGTACATTGTGACGCGTTACAATGTACATAATCAATGGGGAAAAGATTTTACAGGCCAGGGAACATTTCATAATCCAAGGTAAAGAAAAAGTTCAATGAAACAGCCTGGTAAAATCAACCCACAGTTTATTTCCTTTCATTTAATCGCTCTACCAGTTCTCCGTGGTATCGGCGGTTCAATTAGCTTGAGCACTAAAGTGTTGAAAGCTATTGGCTTAAATTTGAGCCAAAAGCTTTTTCTGAAAAGGATATTGTTAGAGCGCTGTATGAGATTACTTAAAAGTTTTCAAAGTTCAGCTCTAGGGCAGCAACTTCTCAAACCATTCGAGCAGTGAACCACTGTTGCTGGTTATTCACTCTGCGGTGATGTGTGCTCTTTGGTGAGGAATGTAGCCCTTAAATTAAGTCTACAATGAATTTTTTTAGATAACTAAGATATTTAACTCCCACAAAGAATTTGAAAAAGTTAGAAGGCAAACACTGCGACAAGATCTACTTTCGTATACCATCATTAGTTGTTTACGTCAGATATTGAGCAAGATAGATAAAGGAAGTGAAGCAAATCTAGTAAAGTTTAATCATGTGTGTGTGCGTTTATGTACCTGTATATGTGTGATGCCCATGATTGGTTACAGCCAGGGAAGACCAAGGGTAATGACCAAATGCATTTGGATACAACATGAGTTTGTTATGAGTGATTGATATTGCCTCGAGTATACCTAATCGTTGTTTGTCCCAAGAGGGCGTTCGGACGGACGTTCTCATAAACGCACACAATAGAGCCTAATTGACTTTTTTGTTACTTCTTTCTTCTTCGTTCCTATTTATTGTCATACTTACGCCACCGAGGAGAGTAAACAAAAGGAGATCCTCTCAGAATGGTTGCTTTTGACTTGTGTGTTTAACTTAATTTCAGTTTCATTTGATAAACATAATAGGAACAAGCAAAGGCAAATTTTAACAATCAAATCAGAAAGCAAACTGGCAATCTTGAAAGTTTCTACAGTTCCAGTTCAGTTTGTATAACTAATAATCATGTTTTTCCGTGTGTCCGTTTTGGTTGCTGTCCTTTGGCTGCCTGTTTAAATGAAAAGTTGAAAGCGAAAATTAATAAAAAATGAGTAATTTAACTACCGTAACCCTGCTTAATGTTTTCATATCTTCGTGTCAGATCTTAGGTTGACCACCCTTGACGTTTTTCCGACCACTGCCCTCTTCGGCGAACAACCCACGGCGTGGCAACCTATCTGGTAACATGCGTAACACGCCTCAATCAACATAATCCATGAATCGAGAATAATTCAAGTTCTTAAGGCATTAGTAGTACCATTCCCTTTCTGGTCTGTCATTGTGTTTGCTAGGCACTATAGTTTATTGAAAAAGTGTTCATTCTGTTTATAATAAGAAATCCATCCCCAAACACAACATTCTAAATGAGGAAAAACAGCCGTTTTGTGCAAAGATATAAACAAATCTGGTCTTTGTCAACAGCCCACATTCTGAAAAGTTCTTTCCAATCGTTATTAACAGCACTGCACAGTGGTAGCGCTACAAGGTGGGCCTAAAATGGCTTGTTGTCATAATTTACACGTCCTTTCTCTCAGAGACTTACTGCAGATGCACCAAAAATCTCGTTTTATCTTTGGTCACTGTGGTTTGGAGCGGACACCCTCCAAGTTTGAGTAGTAAGCCCCATGAATTTTACCACTTTCGGACTACATCCAGATCTTACACTAACCCTTCCTCGGCCAATTCCACATTACCGGCGACTATAAAACAAAGATTTTGGATCTCCTTTGGCACATTGGTAATGAAAATCAGGAATATTGATAAACAGTACATATCTTTGTGAAACACTAGTTGTTACCTGAGGTTTGGTTGTATAATATACAACTCTCACATCAAATGCGTGAAGGTCGAGAGATTGCACAATCAATTTGCTTGCCCTATCCAAAATCCCAATTGCTTGCAGTTCAGATCCATTAACATGCCAGTAACAGAGTCACAAGCTTTGCTGAAATTCAAACAGCGAAAATCTACCTGGTGATCTTTATGTAGAGAACTTAATATAAAACGCCAGAAGATTGACTAGACTGGACTGTTCCTAAACAGATCTATGCTAGGCAGGGGTCAGATGCCTATGAGTTGTCAATTAAGTTCAGTTTATACAACCATTAACCATGCGTATTCAGGCGTCAGCTCCTGTTGCTGTCAGGCACCAGTTAGTCTACTTTCTAACTATCCTCTCTAGGCACTTACAGAATACCGAGGTTAAGCTTACCGGTCGATAGCTGCGTAACGTTGCCTGCAGCCGAACTTGTGTAAAGCAGCTATTGTTGTTGTCTTCCTATACTATCCCACTATTACACTTGCTAGTGACCGGTGGGTTGCACTCCGCCAGGATCTGTTTCTTCTTATCAATCTAGAGAATAAAGCTATTGAAACGAATCGCCTTCACAAATGTTGAACCACCTTATTTTACTTGAGGAGACATGAGCAATTGGCTTTTTGGTTGCGATTGGCATATTTCCTTGAAAAAGACAATCAGAGCTTCGAACTTTCCTTGACCAGTCCTAACCATCATTCCCTCCGTTACCGCTAGAATAAATTTTCCTTCTGACCGTTTTTGTTTGCTTGGAAGTTTGTTCCAAACTCCCCTGAGCTACGCTGTACGTTCTGTACTAACTTGAGAAAAGGGTACATTTCCTATGAGAGACGGCTATCAGGTTTTTGGTCTTTTGTACTCTAGTCTTACGTTTTGCTTTTATGTCTCTATCAACTACAGGGCGCGTGCCTGAAAGACTGATGCATATACTCCTTTAAATATATGGACCAATGAAATCTACCAACAATCGACCTGCTTGGGCGAAGAGCGACAGAAAGTAACCTCCAGTTTTGATAGTAATTGAGAGGCTAATGTCTATGTACACTAAAACTGGTTCACATTTTTTCTTCATTCATAAATAGCAAGAACATTTTGAGGCTAAGCTTGGGAATTTGGATTTAGCAGTGAAGGCGTTCACTTTCATTTAAGATTGAAGCTCAGCAACTGCGGTGCCATTAAGAGATGTTTATAAGTTGAGTAATTCCAATAGTTCTTTCTTTCTCTTATAAAAAGACATATTTGTGCTTGATGAATTTTTATTTCGTAACCTTAAGAAAATAGAAAGCTTCATAAGAATTGATTGAATCAGGTAAAAATTGGGCTGATCGAACTCTAAATGAGCATCGCTGTACTAAAAATGTCAATGCTACTTTAATTGTTGTGTGAAATTCATCAGAAAATAATTTCATTTCTTTTCAGTTTGAAAGCAAAATACGGACAAGATACGCTTAAAAATGCCATTCATGCGGCTGACAGCAAAGAAGAAGCTGCAAAGTAAGCAGTCACCTTGATGACAATATTGTTTTATATAAAATGTTTTACTTGAAAAGAGAAACAACTCAAACAATGAGAACCAAGGGAAAACGGTTACATAAAATGGAGATATAAGAAATCTTTTTTTGTATTTGCAATTCACTATAGAGTACTGATTGAAGAATAAGCATAGATTAATTAAATTCACATTGTAAGGCACTTGTCAATCACGCATAGTGTCTACAACCACATGCCTTGCTTTCAGGATGATTCACTGGTATCATATGGCTCCATGACCCAAGTAATCTCTAAATTACAGCTCTGGTAGTTTGGAATTGATTTGTGTATATATCCTGATGTTCCGTTTGCATGCATTAGTAAAGCTGAAGGAGACCACACATAGATCGGCTCATTCATTGGTTTAGAAACGTGAGGAAGTTAGTTATGATATTGGCAATATGAATTATTCCCCGCCTTATGGGTTGTAATTTAGGGTCTGAGGGTTATTGTTGGTTGGAGATGTATGGAAACATTACTCAGTGTGGAAACTAGGTCTGCGAACAACGTGCAATCTGTTACAACGTTTTTCTCCATAAAGAAACAAAAAAACAAAAACAAATAAAAAGACACCAGAGACTTGGAGCAAAAAATGGAGACTCCTTCTTATATATATATATAACACCGGCTTGAGAACAAAGTTGGTGACAAAGCCATAACAATATTAACAATAACAATCATATTTTCAATGTCTTCAGTGATGCCCTCAGAAATATTCCTCAAGCTGGTAACCAGGTACCAGATATTTCTCGATAGACACATCTAATGATCGAGATATTGTACATTGAGCAAGTTAAATTATTTTTATGCATTATTTTATTGAGATAAGCAGTTAACAATTTGGTAACACAAAAAGCTTTCTTATTTTAAGTAACGGTATTTATGTGAAATGTTTGTAATGCCTAAATGTATGTTCGGTGCATTTGTTTTGAAGAAAATATCAGAGATAACAAAATTCAATATTTTGTTATGATGATGCTACACTCAACTTCTCGTGAATCCGAGTTCCTAGATGCAGACTCTGCTTAAGTTCTACCGGAGTATAATATTGTGCCATTTCGGTTTATTGTGAAAGGTTTCGGGCATTCAAACACTGGTGTGATTTCAATGTGTTTAACATGGTGTTTAAAATTTTTTGTCTTAGTAAGGGAAGTTTGTTCGTGAGTTAAATTTATAAACACTGGTTTGCCTTCTTTATTCAAGTAGTTACGTGAATGCCTTTGTACTCTCCTCTACAATAAACATCAGTTGAATGACTTAAAAAATACCCTGTAAGCAAATAATTGATTTTACGGTTATTGCCATACATCAGGTATGCGTATCCGCTTATCTCCCGCTAATTCAATCATATACTTATAAGCCGAGATTGTATTTCGTCAAAAAATCTTCGAATTCGGTTCTCTGGGAGAAGTGAGTTGTTCCGTCTATTCGTAGGATTGTATTCGCGCCAAAACAACGATGTGTATCCAGAGAAGTGCTATTCTATCATTCAAATGATGTGTGTACCACAATTGTCTTTGAGTCCAGTTGGTTTATTTATTAGTCATTCAATGTGAAGCTTATAGTCAATTGAAACGCGGACTTCAAGGAAATAGATGATACAAAAGCCAATCTAAGAAATGCCAACTTGAAAATCGTTTTTATTCGAGGCGAAACATAGTGAACACACGCTTAGCACAGTTTGAGAAAACGAAGACATTGTGAAAGGGGAACCATTCTGTTGCGTGTCTAACATACGCATTTTTCGTTATCGCAAATTTATTCTGACATCTAAGTTTTATTGTTTTGTTGACAAATCCACCATTGATTTGGGTTGCTTTTCAACGATTTTGAGGACAGAATAATTTCCAAAATTAGGTTTATACTACTTATGAGCAGCATAACAGACAACCTTAAAAGTCCTTCAACCAGCATGTTCTTCGTGCAAATTCTTCTAGCTCTATTGACCAAACAGAGTATGGGATTCTTCTTCATACTGAGTGGTAAAAATCTACGGAAATCTATGTATGTCCATTCCAAGTCACCTTCCTGTGTATTGACCGCGTCATAGACCCGTCATCACGAGTTAGGCAAACATCTAAATATGCCAATTGATTCACAATATCAGATCCAAATTTGGAACGGATGTTATTGAAGTAATTGTGCGTCATACTCATAGTATTAGATCCGTGAAGGAAAACGTTTGGGTTATCCCCGGTTTTTCTATATGGCTGTCTCACAGTTGACCCACATGTTCGCTTGTTAATTGACTTGATAAAGGCCTTCCAAGAAGGTCGAAACGTCGTCACTAAAAATAAACTTGTTTTTGGTTTTTTCATCGTCATGGCTAATCCAAACGTTTTCCTTCACGGATCTAATGCCAGTTGATTGTTTGCTTCATTTTCAATCGTTACTTTCAAATTCCGATGCGCATCATTGAAATGAACTAGTACATGTTGCCACTCCGTTCTAGGATAGACCACGCACAAAATATCATCTACGTAATGTTTGTACAGTACACATTGTTCAATATGCGTTTTAAGTGGACCGTTGCTATACCGTCCTTCTGGCGATAGATTTCCTCATTGAACTGGAATTGCATATTGTGAGTGCAGAAGAGTAATAATTCTTTTAGGTCATCTGTCGGTAGGCTTACGTCAATCCCGTTACTTTCGATATAGGTACACAAATAATCAGTTGTTTCGCCGATCGGAACATTCATGAACAGAGATGTAACAGCTAGCGAAAACATGTGGAGATCTTTGATGTTTAAGCCATTCAAGGGGTCAGTGAAACCAGCTGTATCCTTAATGGCTATGCTGGGTTAACATTACCCTCTCCGATTCCAGAAGACGAGCCAACCATTGTGCTGCCGCATGGTAGGGCGAGTTACGCATGTCTAGGATTGGCCTGAGGGGAACTCCACTCTTATGTACTTTGGGCAGTCCATACAATCGTGGAATCGTGGTCCCTGTTGGAGGAATCCGTTCAAAAGTGGCGGTGTCTATAGAGTCCATTTGTTTAAGTTTTTGCAATGTGGTAGGAAGGGCCTTCTCTATTTGGGGTGTCTTGTCATTCTCGTGGGCCATTTTTGTGAACTTCGATCCATCTTATACTGTTTGGTCAACAGAAAAATTTGCACGAAGGACATGCTGATTGAAATGTGCAGAATACCTTTATCCAGAATGGATACCAATAGCGCTTGGTGGAACCTGTGATGCAGCCGCAAGAGGCGTTTCTCAAGACGGAAATTGCTGAGAAGAAGTCTGTGTACATTTCTCTACCATTTAAGGACGACACCTTTTGCAGAGATTGCGCATATAAGGTTATTAAATGCCATCAACAAAACAGTTTACGCGGCTAAGCTTAAAGAAAAACTCAATTCATATCTAGCCCGCTGGTGTATCTACGGTTGCTGTCTCTTTCTGTATTTACCCTTTTACTTGTTCCTGTGGAGCAAAGTATGTCGGCCGCACGACCAGGCGTCTGCCCGAGCGCATCCGTGAACATCACCCTGAGTGATTGCGAAGTGGAGCAATAAAGTCAATCACAAGTGCGGTCGTATAGCACCTTGTCGACAATAATCACATGGTAAACGTGACCGAAGCGTTCCGACCCCCTGTATAGAGTTAAGGCGGGATGGTCTAGACACGTGCGGTTTCGCATTCTAGCCACAGCGGAGGCAGTTTCCATCCGTCTTGAANAAAACCCCCCTCTGTGGGCTCAGCAACAATTTGTGCAAGCACTCAATCTCCCATGTCCGGATTGCCGACAAATGACCCGTCATGAAACATCGGAGCAAGTGATAATTGGGGACCAATTATGAAACAAACTCTTGAATATTTTAATTACTTTCCCTCTCCTTTTTCCTTGTAAATCCTTCTGATACTAGTCATATTTATTGTGTTGTAATGGCATGATTAAGACACACTGAAAATTGCCAATTCGCGTTCTCAACCTTAAAAACGACGAACATGACAGCTTCGATAGAATTAGCTGCCGCCAAAGAGTGACAGGGATATTCAATACATGTGCTACTAATTATATTGTTGTTTTCTTGCGTTAAGCTTTTTTGTATGTGCTTTAGATCAGACTATAAATGATAATAGTGAGCTTTACAGGTAAAAGTCTGATGAACTTAGCCAAAAGCATCCCATTAGAAATTGACTGCATGCACTGAGCGAATGAAGCGAGGATTACACCAAACGACTGATCGTTTCATCCACTTTCTCTTTTTTTTAAAGGGAGAATATCCAAAACAAGAGAGCTCTTTTATTTCATGTGACTAATGGAGAATTTGATTCAATTTCAAAAGGGAAATTCGTCGTGTATACAGCAAGTAAAGCGTAAATTGAAAAGCTAGGAAGCACCGAACAACTGTTTCGACCTGGTTGGGTCCTAGCTTTTCAGTTCATGCTTCATTTACTATATACACAACGAATTCATCTTGTTTCTTTCTTTTATCAATGAGAACACATTTTTGTTCGCCAATCAATCGTACCTGTTACGAATCGTTGTAAGGCACATGAGTCAGTTTTTATCACTCATCTTGCGTATGCATCGACCGTTAGTAAGTGGGGCTGGAGTAACTTAAAGACCGAACGTAATAAACGATTGATGATCGATTCTTCCACTACCAAGGGAGATAGCGAATGTAGTGGATGGTTAGGAGAAGGTTACACCTTCTGCTTGCGATTTTTAATTCTCATTGACATAAGAACGAGCTAAATGACACAAAGTGCACCTTTAAAAGACTGAATGGTGATCAACCAAGTTGTCTTAACCTTCCGTTACAACTGTAGCTACGTCCAACCTTTCCTTTCAAATCCAGTTTCTGTGCACTCCTTTGGATCGTGTCCTTGGTTAAAACTATAATCAGCTAATAAAACGAATAACTAATGAATTATATGCTAATGTTTGCATAAAGTTTACATACAAAAAAAATAACTATTCCAATATCTTGTTTGTCAGTGTACTGACGTCAAAGTAAAACTACGATCCATGATGAGCCAACGAAAGCAAGTATTCTCATGAGTTTAACTGACAAGAATATCGTATAAATTGATCAATTTGTTGAATAAATCGTTCTCAGTAAATTTGAGTACGACTAAAATTATAATAATTTAAAATATTTCTCTTTATTTAATAGAGAGTTGGCCTTCTTCTATCCGAATTTTGTACCACCAACGGTGCTTGTTCGACGGGTACGAACAGCTGCAGAAGCTACGGAAGCGACCAGTATGGCCGATTCCAGTATGCGACCAAGTCAATATTTGGGATTCGGACCAACTCCGCCGGGGATACAACGCACAGTGGCTCTGCTACGACCAAAGGCCTATGAATTGTATAAAGAAGAGATATTGGAAAAGATCAAAGAGGCCGGATTCGTGGTGGCTATGCAGAAGGAGATACAGTTGACCAAAGAGCAAGCAGAAGAATATTACAGTGAGCATCGAGGTGAAACGTACTTTGGTGAACTGACCACAGTGATGTCCAGTGGACCGATTCTTGCACTATTATTGGCCAGACAAGTGAGTCATTTTTTCTCGCTGTGTTTCTGTCTTGTTTGCTGCCAGGCATTATGTCAGATATCGTAATTCAAATGAGTACGCATTCATTTCTTCAAAGATAAATTTTGTTGATTGATCATAGGTTATTAATTGCCACTTCAAACGTTCCTAGTGCTGATTTCAGATGCTCAAAGTAATGGACGGATAAACTTTTGTCAGATTTGTCAATGAGGAAAAGTGGTAGAATATTAATCGCCAGAATTTCACCAAGGCTCAGGTGCAAAAACCGCACATGCTGTAGAGAGCTGCGTCTCAACTAACACTTGTGTTTATTAAAAGTGAAATATGCGTTTAAACAAGGATGGGATATACGGAAGGCTCATGTGCGTGGAGGTGGTGTCGGATGATAATAAAAGGCGAACTATTGTAGAAAATGAAATGGAGAAATGAACCAAAAAAGTAACAAAATAATCATCCCGCAAGGTTTAACCTTTTTTGGATTTTCTGTAGTTCTTTTCATTCCCCTTTCCAATCCGGATTGATCCCTGTTATCCAGTCAGTGAATGTATTGCGAATCTTCTCCGTGGCTCTGACGACTTGCGATTTCCACAACGATAGTGATATTTTTCTAATTACATACAGAAATGAAGTTAGGCGGCGGTAATAGGATTCGAACATATCAGCCTCCTCCCAAGACCACGGAATTATTACACCAGTTGACTGCAGTCTTTGGCTGGGAACTTTTGTGCTTTAGATGTGGTAGCTTTCTTACAACGATATATCTTGTCCATCCATGTGACTTTAAAAAGAAAAGTGAATGAAACGCCCAGGTTATACGACCAAAGTAAATGTATGCAACAAGAGAACGTTTACATGCCAAATAAAGTGAAGTGAATACACGTGGTTCCATGATGTTCGGAGACTGGCATGTTGACCAGCTTTCTTACGGATCTCAGAAACCCGGACTAACTAGCGAACAGGAAGAAAAAACTACTCTTGATAGATGGGACAGTTACATTACAGTATAAATTACAGTATATATTAGGGCATTGTGGTACCAATTTTGCCAGAGGAGGTTAGGTAGCTAAGAGGTGCAGAGGATCATTACAGTAGGGAAGCGATGTGTCTCAAGTGTAACAAGGTGCGGGTTGCGAATACCGTCGAGTAGATCTTAGTGCACAGTGGAACACGTGCAATTGTGATCATCTCTTTATTGGTGATCATCTGTTTGTCTTTTCTGCAACTGAAACTGCAGTAGTACACCCTTACATCCACTCGCGGAAGCCGTGTAAATTCAACAAATGCTTCTTGGTACGCACAACCTACTCACAAATGTGAGTAGCACCTCAAAACACCAGTACAAACAACCCCTAACCATGCAATTTCGTGCAACAGTTTTGGTTGTGTTCATCGGAAATGCTAAAACAAGAATGAACGATAGAGAGTGCATCTGGAAATGTGAAAAACCGCACTTTTCAGAGGCCATTCTTGAATTTCATGCGAGATCAAGAAATGACCAAATTGGAGGAAAATCATGCAATGGGTCTACGAATGTAAAACGGATTTCCGGGAATGATTGTTTTACTCATTGTCCAATATCAACTCTTCCAATGACCCATGGTATCGGATTTGTGGTTTCTGATACACCCCTGAAGTTAGCACTTTGGTCTTTGCTTAACAGCAGAAGTCATTGAAAATCCTAACTGTTCCCCTTCGCGCCTCCTCCTCCGTGAGGTACAAACAATTTTCAACCTAAATATGCTTTTATATAAATTTTAGAGACAGAATCTTTGCATTATGTTTTCCGAGTTTTGGTCTCATACCTTGGCGACTGGATGATTTATTCCCGACAATCTGATTTTCTGATTGTCAGTTGATCTGTAAGGGCTAACAAAAGGCCATAAACAGTTATTTCGTCCTTGATTACTGCCGCAAATCTAACTGTGGACCTTTGAATTGGGAATCAAAGCCGCTTAATACTCCTGAGATACACAGTAGCGGTGGTCACAGGCAGGCGGATGTGGATGTCGCGACGGCGCACAGATGTCTCAAGTTGACACATGCCAACCGAGCCTTCTGTATGCGGGCTGACACGTCATCCGTGATGTGTTCACCGGGTGAGATTTAGCTGCCCAAATAACAAAACTCATCCACCTATTCTATTACTTCCCCAGTTAGAAAGACTGGGTGCTGGACCAACCCAATCTTGCAGCAACATCTTACACTTTGAAGGTGCAAAACGCATACCGCATATGGCTACTCTGGCATCCAAGCTATTCAGAAAAGCTCGTAACTTACCTGGGTCTTCACTTAGTAGCAAAATGTCGTCTGCATACTCCAGATCAGACAGTCTGTCACCTCGAA
>UZAN01040618.1:34348-41848 GCA_900618425.1 Echinostoma caproni
CAGCACTCAATTGTTCAGTGGTGTTGTACTGAAGTCAAGGTCAAACGATTGATGGTGCGAGGTCAACCGTCAATTACACAATGAATATATATCGATCGACAGAAGGCCGGGAGACTGGCGCTATCCAAATACATCTTATGATGAACAACTTTATCGAGTGAACAAGCTTCAACGTATTTATAGATATAGTCGGTGTTTTACCTCTTCAGTGCTATCCATCTTGTTTCAGTTAGAAATAATTTTCCACTATCTTGGCAGCTTTCTATTCTTGTCGATTAGCTGCTAAATGATGCTGACATAATTTTCCTTTTAGCAAGGCTGGTTTGCAAAACAATGCATCCAAATTGTTAGAACTCACATCAAGAGTCTTGCTCCACTAAATCTTGCAGTTCCCCACTGTTTAATTCCTCAGGTCAATAAAGGTTCCATCGGAAGACCATGTCAGTTCCATTTAGTGCCATTCAAGCATAATTTAGCCTTGAACATTGATGCACCAGTTGTGGTGTTTGACTGCTCAAAATCTAAGATTATGTCAATCATAAGAGGACGAGACAAAAACCACACAATGTTCTTTTGAAATTACATATATCAACTAATGTCTTGATGGTTCCTTGTGAATTTTATCTCTTTATCCCGACGTGATCCATTTAACCAAGTAATTGATCTGGTCTCCAATCCTTTTCCAGGGTGAGCAAATACTTTGGAAAATTGTGCCTAATGGAGAGTCAAGTAACCGCTGAAAAAATAAAGGCATCGACTACATCTATGACTAACCAGAAAAAAGCTTTGTTTGAAATGAAAAAACTTATGTCGAATTAGCAAACGATCTCAGTTTCGAAACGAGCCCTTCAATCAATGCATTTATTCGATAAGTGCATTTCAAACTTTGTAGATTTAAATTTTTGAACTCCATAATTTGTCCAGATCAGCTGTGAAAGGTTGTGCGCAATTTTCAGTTCTATTCCTAAACGGAAACACTATTTACCCGAAGCGGCTGTGCTTCTTATAGCTATCGAAATTTTATCATTGTTTTATATCCTGACACCGCGCATCCATTATTTCACTTTGTATCTCATTGCAATCAACTAGTCATTCATATACTTTCAACACATTACCCCTTTGATCTTCCTCTTCATTGTTGTGCACCATCTACACTTATTGATTTTCGCGCAAATTTGCTATGCATGAAGTTTGAGAAATCGGTATAATTTATTTTATCGATTCATTTCAACAGTATATATTAGTTCTTCGTCCTGGTTTCGATTGTGGGTGAGGAACGTGCCAGTTACCCGGATTGATACACCCCAGCACCGTTCAATACACATCTCACACTAAGCCTTTGGGTGTTTCTAATCGCAATATTTCGAATACGAATTTACTCTACGCATGAGTAACCGCACAGGATATTTTGAAATTGCAAAAGGGATTGTGCTGGTAGTCAGTGTAAACATTCCTTGATTGAATCATCCATTCAGGACTGACCCCACGACAATGAAGTAAGTCTTTGAAAATTTTAGTTCAACATTTTAGTTCGTAGATTTATAGCACAATTCTTTTTTACTTCTAGTCTTACTTTAACTTTGATCGTTTTTGTTCGAATTAATGTGTTATCTCACGCAGCATTCGAGCAACTTACGGACGAAGTGTTCTGGAGAATGCGGTACATGGCTCGTCCAATACAGAACACGCGAGCAAAACCATTGAGCTGATCTTTGGTGATGCCAACATTGGTCTTCCTGGACATGGTGAGCGTAGAAATCATTTTGAACCAAAATATGTTGTTTGGGTCCATCAAAAGTCCCCGAAACCGCTTAAATTTAATCACACGCCTAATTTTCATATGAAATCGATGATTCAGGTAATTGTGAGCAGCGCCAATAAATCATATTTTACGAGAATTCTTAAATATCTGTAGAAATCAGATAGTTAGTAGTTGGCTAGCTTTGACCTTATTACCGAGTCTAAGGGTTACTCAAGCGAACTATGAATATTTGGACCCCTCTGGTATTTGCACAATCTTCGGGTAGAGTTGTTTCGCGAGACATATTTACAGGAAGGGCCCATAATTGGAAGGGTTGATTCAGCTGCTTATTGATGATGCACTGGGTTGGATGCAGCGCAGACTGTCAACAAGATATTCCCTTTCTTATTCTCCCCAGGAAAAATTTCCTTTGGAACGTTTCATTAAACACAAGAAAACCGGTGACTGATTAGCCTCGACGTAATGTCTTGTTTTATGCAATAAGAAATATAATAGCAGAACAATGAGCTAGAAAGGGAACAGGACCCAATACAGAGTAAATCATTAGTTCCGAAATGTGCAGTTGTCCGCGATTGTTTTTCAACAAAAGAAAAAAAAACCTTTGAGGATCACTGGAACCTGAGAAAATAAAGAAAATGGTTAATTTAGATGGTTAATTTTTGGATTAGTTCATTCGGTTTTTCAGAGTCACCAGGCACTGTTAATGATGTTTATTCTGATAAACTAAATCAAGTTGAAAGAGTGCAAAAATAACTGAAGCTCTATTTTACTTGATGAATTCTCTGATAAATTTTCATGGCATTGATTGGTAGCCACAGGTTAAAACGTACCCTGATAAAATTGTCTGCAAATTTTGAGCCACGTGCAGAAAAAAAGACATACAGAACACGTAAAGGTATTTAATCTTCATTGAATACGGGGTTGGAGTATGTGGTACACATACCATCCGATACTGGTACACGGAATGCGATGTTTACCGAGATAATTCGTATGTGGATGAAGGTCAATGTTACTCAGACCATAATCTGGCTCAGCGGTATAAAATCTTGACCGGAGAAGGGGATTGAGTAGCCCATGTTGAGATTCCATATTGGGATCGTCATAGTTAGCTTAATTAGCTACTGGAGACTGACTGATATGATAAAGTGTCACAATTGATGATTCTCGTACATCTACTCCCTCTGAGCGCAAAATCAGTTTATATGCATTCTGCATCTTTATCTTGTCGCTGGTCTCTGATTTTCAATTCTTTCATTCGGTTCAGTTTGGCAGACAAAAAATGGAAAACAATTTCTTCTCACTCAATTTCAAGAGGATAGTTGTCTTGGCTGAAAAAGAAACTATAATAGATTGCAGTCAATGTTAGTGATACCGAAACGAGTAGAGAATTGAGTTAGAAAATGTACAAAGTACGGCATCAGGCCAATTAGTGTTCACTACGTCGCTAGGATGCGGATAGTTTGGAGAACACCCCATCACCTGTGTCTGAGGAGACACTGACCCTTAAGCTAATCAATAAGCGTTGTCAAACCACCGTTGATTGGAAGTTAAGTGGCCCAATCTTCGGATCACGCAGAGACTGATGTTACACATGATTTGGTTGGTTTGCAGAATTGAGATGTTGGAAGCCAGGGTTGTTTGAAGGCCCCCCTCTCTCGATGTGAAAATAAAGACCATCAGCTACTAGATTCATAAGGAACGGAGAACGGTAGTTAGTTACCCACAATGAAACCCAAATAATGAATGAATTTGCTTCTATTGAAAATGGCGATGGTCAGTCGCTTCTCCATTGGAGTAACGCTACAAAAGAACAATACTGTTGGTCGGTGTGTGAACCATGAGCTCCAATAGTAGTGAAACTCGAGTCTAGTGCCTCCAAGTTTGTGAATAACTTGAAGAACTGATGGTTGGGAGTGGAGTTGACGTCTGAAACATGGTCATTTCAAATCAACATGCACATATCACTGTAAATGAAGGACAAGTATGGCTACCGCACAATGGTCTTGAAAAATGTTAAGTACAAAAAAGTACTGCAAAGGGAGCCTTCAAAATCGACATGGTCAAATTGACTCCCAGTTGAATGTTTTAGTTCTCTGTCTATTGTGAACGAAGTGTGCTTAATGCACAAACTTGCGTGCAGCTGAACGTGTCTGTCACGCGTGTTCATGTCTAGGATGGGGGTATGAGCAGTTAGCAGGTTCACGTTCCTGTTACATCAATAGTTAATCTCAGTACAGAGAGACAAAAGATCTTTGTTTCAGGCGTACGGAATGGAAGAGGTGTGACAATGTAACAAATTGTATTCGCAGCAGTGGATTATTAGTAATAAAAACCAATATATTTACTACTTGAGAATAGTTAATTATTTGAGTCATTGTCATGGGAGAATTCTTCGTGTATAGAGCAAATTAAACGTGAACTGAAAAGTTAGGAACCATTGGACAGCTGTTTTAACCTGGTTGGTTCCCATTAGCAGTGCGAATCCGGTAACCCAACGGGGGCTCGGACCAGATGCACCACAGGCAGAAGGCAAGCATGCTATCCATTCGGCCACCAGACAGCTAACCATTTGCACGATATAGCACAACATAATTTCGCACAGCTGATGAGACCCAATCAGGTCGAAACAGCTGTACAGTGCTTCCTGGCTTTTCAGTTCACGCTTCATTTGCTCTACACACGACCAAGTCTCCTATGAAACATCTTTATTCCGTCAGATCATTCAATACATTTGATATTCACACTGAAATTCGTACGTTTCATCATCTTTTTATATCTAGTTGAAGGTGAAGATAAAGGTGAGCCACGGCATTTTGTTTTTGGCCCAGAGTTCAAATTATCTTATTTAAAAAAATTATTTGCGATTTTAACTGTGGAATATTTGTTTTCACCGAACACGGGGTATTTGTTAACCGCTGTGACCATGAGCACCAAATCATAGTGTGTTTACTGATTGAAATTAGCTTTACTTTCATTTTACGACGAGAGTTGACGGTTCAACGCACACTTTACTAGCTTTGCTGTTTCGTTTATTGGTTTTTTCCACTGGAACAGTGCTGTTAGTCACAATTTGTTCTGTGGTGTTTTTGCAAAATTTGTGCTTAGAGTACGCTTTGTTTTTCAAGTATGGTGTGAGCAACTGATGCATTCGGATCAATCTCTAGCTGATCTTTCTGTTTGAATACTTGAAGTCGGACATGCCTCCTTCTGCGCACCGTTAGAATACCAGATTTCCGGATTCCTGGGCTATGGATGTCACGTTTTTGGATAAATGATTTCAGTATAACTGCAAGAGCTGACTCGAAAGACATAGGTGATTTCAAACAACAAAGACAACAACAACACACGGTGTAGACTTTCACTAATTTATACTAATCAAAATGAAAAACAATTTGTCAATTTACGGATTTATCACTGGGTCTCCTGAACATGTCCCAGACACAAGTGTGGACTCCCGGTACATTTGCTTTACTCTTATCCTATAGTGTCATCGCTTATTAAACCAAATTTTCGCCACCTTTTCAAAAATTATTTACATGAGTAGCCTCGGTGTTTGTGCGTATTAATAATTATTAATATACTTCTTACGGGTCGACGTTTCTGATATATATAATCTAATGTTACAAAACCCAAAAGGTGTGAACCATACAGCTACTTGGATTTACGATTCCATTATGAGAAACGGTAAACCAACCTCCCAATAGGAAATTACTTAAGACCCCGCAGGTATGGACATTATATGGATGCGAACCCTGTCGTTGCCGATCACCACCAAAGTTAGCTGATGGTTCTAGGGTTCGACGAAGACCAGTGGTGGTATCCGAAGCCGACTGATAATTACATTCAACATCATTTCATGTTTCTTCGGCGTAAGCACAACATTCACCTGTCTGTGAAGGGTTGGGTTTGATCAGTACTGCCATATGATGCGGTGCATTGACTGTTACGGGAACCGGATCGAAGTTCGAACACCGCCATCTATGCCGTAATGCACAAGGTTGATAGAATAATCAGATAAACAATGCTGAGACTACCCAAAAAGTTTCCGGCAATCACGATCGAGCCCCTGAGAAGTTGTTCGATTCATTTACTCTGCGATGGTTTGGACATGGGTTACGCGAGGCACTAGATAGAATTTCGAGGTGTGTGATATTTACCGAGGCCGTCAATGAAGAAGGTTGTCATAGGTTGCCAGAATTAGACCTGGCATGAGTGCACGAAAGAAAACTTGACCAGGAAACTCAGTCACATAGATCGTGCTCAATGTCCTGGTTCAGGACTTCAGGAAAAATCCGATCCATGGTTAGAGAGAGAGAGAGACACTGAGGAATATGGCTGAGTGTTGTACACAGGAGTGATTTTGCATCAACTCTCTTTAATCATATCATTATTACACTGAGACTCTATCTTCCCCTAAATAAAATTCCCAAATTTCTGCTTCTTACACCTTCATCCAAATGGGAAGCCGAAATAAAGAAACCAAAAACTAAGTATCAACGTTAATGACTGTATAAACTGGAGTGGCTACAAGGCACTTATTCTTTATTAAAGTTTCAACGATGGTTTCAGTTGATGCTACCGATTCTTTGGTCCATTTGATTCGAAATCTAAAATTCGTCTCCCTTCCCCTGCTGATAATAGACACATCTGGTTGTAGTTGGTACAATAAGATATTTATGAGCTGCAATCCTCCTGATTTATCATTTAAAATCTCGGAGCGAATGTTGCATTCGGTAACGATCCATTTACAACACCTGAAGTCTATTCTGGGTATGATGTCATCGTGAAAATGAGGTAAACGCTTGTACAAATTGATGGATTTCATTCAAATTGCATTTTGTTTTGCATTTGCTAAGCATAGGCTATGCTTTAAGCTAGTTCGACTCGGTTTCCTAAATTTGCTTTACTGGATCATGGAAAGAAGTGTTGTTTTTCCGATCACGAAACGCTCCTTCATTGAAACAACGTTCTCCTTTCGTGAGAGTGCATTAGAAAGTGGCTAATGAATCAGTGTTCAGGAGAACTGTCAGCAAGATTCGACGGAATAAATGAATCTTGTGCATTGATTCGTAGATTGTTTTGTTTTGTTTAATAGGCTTCAGTCAGCTGCATTCGGTTCTTACAGTATTGATTTAATCTTTGTAGTGTATACCAAATAAAATTTGTTAAATTGATTGTTGCTTGACGTTACACTTGGGTCTATGATGTTTGATGTCTAAGACCCCAGAGGGATTGCGTTGTAGTGGAACGGATTTAGTTAGACAGTTGAGTGAACACTGTTGCACTGCTAAATGGTTTGAGTGTTCATTTCAATGAATTGATTTACCGATATTGTTAAACAATATCGGTAAATCAACATTGACGAAAAGAAATGATCAGAATAAAAAACAAGAAATAAAGAAGTTCTTTTCATTCAGAACGTGAGCAGATCAGTCAGTTTTCTTCCCGAGCAGGGCATTTTTAGGTGAGCAGCGACCTGGCATTTGTAGCCAAACGGTTGACATCGCTATAACCGCAGTTTCGTTGCGCAATGAGGTCCCCGAATGCAAACTTTATCATCGCCACCTAACTTTGTGCTGGACGGATTTGCTGTCTTTCGGTTAGATTCCCAGGGCCTGGGTAGCCGGTTCCCATAACCTAACAGTAACTCCTCGCCGCTGTGTGATATTTAATCTAGCTGCTAATTATCACAGTAGGGTTTATGGTAAACAATCGTGGAACCGTATGAGGAGAGGAAG
>UZAN01040618.1:44348-45714 GCA_900618425.1 Echinostoma caproni
CCATGTGTTTTCTCGAAAGATGGTAAACAAGTTTGACTTGTTGATTTTGAGACCTGTGGCATCTTAAGCTGAGTCGACCATATATGATGGTACAACACAAACTGAGTATGGAATAAACAATGTAATTATTCCAGCTTCCGTTCACGTATTCTTTTCAAACTAGGTAGCTTGATGTTGCTATAAAGGAAACAAGCAGACCGATGTGCGACTAATATTGGATGGGCAATTCGAATGTGAAAAAATCAGTGCAGTCGGTGCGGCCTCAGAGCTCAGCTGGTAAAACGCGCGCCATACAAAATTGTAGGCGGCATCCAGGTGTGGGTTCCAATTCCACCGAGGCTACTGAACTTTTACAATTTCAACATAAGACTTCATTCTGCTAAACAATCATTTGAACAAGACTGATATGTGTTGAAAGAACCGTCATGGCAATCACAGAGGTTATAATAAGAAAACTTCCGAAAACCGTTTTAAATAACAATGATACAGGTAAATCAAATATGGGGTTTTGTTACTTATGCAATTTATTTAAACCTTCAAGAGAGCTTTGTTTAAAGCTAAAGATTTGTAATGTTGCACTGGCCTTTGCACTAAATACGAGATACAAGAAAAAAATAAATTGTTTTAATTTTCAGTTGATTATAACTGAATACCATCCTTCGTATTTCTTTCATTTTCCGTCCAAAATCCCGCTTGCTTTATTTTCTACTCCATGTGTCTGAATTTGTTTGTTTAAATGCACTGCATATTTCTGTACCTCCGCTTTAATGTGTTTATCTGTCCGCGCACACATTGTGTTTGTTTCGTCGTTTGTCCTCCTGTGGTCATACCACGTGCTTTGCACACTAAGCACAAACACGCCGAGCACCGACCAAAACCCATCCTACACCATTTGGCTCTGTAAAACAAACACAACCTGTCAATTCCCGTCCACCTTTACCAAAACCAAATAAACCCAGCACACGAAACCAAAAGTTGGCACGCACAAAACCCGCATAAAATGTGTACTTATGTATTTTTGTTTTCAATTGCTACAAGTTGATTCCTATGATGATAATTATATGAATCTCACTCAGCGCCTAAAGTCATTTGACCTCGATGTAAAGTTGTGTTACGCCTTTTTAAATCAAGATAAAGGCAGTCTGCCTTGAGTCGTACTAAGATAATCTGACCACTGATTCATGGTGCATGTGTATGATAATTCCTTCGGAATTGTTTTACAAGCAGCAAGCGGTTTCCTTTTAAACGTACTTGCTGAACAAACTGGTTGCGGCTATGATAAACTGGTAAACAGATCAACGAAACCCAGCGAGGATTAAGGTACTTTCTGTGTAATCCGTGGTTCTTCAGCAATTGGTACTTAAAT
>UZAN01040618.1:47240-73940 GCA_900618425.1 Echinostoma caproni
TTACACCCGGATAGCGTTGGAAAATGGGTTCTTCGTCTGGCTTACATACACAGAGGTGATGGTTTGCTCAGGTCCCAAAGTCAGGATTATTGCTTAGCGCTGGTGAGTTGTTTATGGATTGTTTTTTCGTAGCACTCGAATTATCCCACAGAGATGATCCTCCACATGCCATTTCATCAAGAGCATGACGAACGACCGCGAGAAGTTGTGGATAGGGAAATGCAGTGAGATTGAGAAGGCTGTGACAATCGGTAACAGTCGCAATCCTATCCGCTTGCTTAGGAGTACGGGATCAAGGACAGTGGGTGTAGGTGAGGTAATCAAGCAGTCCAACAACATACTGATTCAAATTCAGCTACATTGTCTGGAGCTACGGGAAGAACGTTTTAAGGCGCAGTTCGCAGGCCCCCATAGATATTTGATCTTTCGAATCCTGCTTCAACTGGGTAGATACTGCTAGTTTATATCGGTACTCCATCTGTAATGGAAGTTACACGGGAATCAATTTGTCTGAAAAGGTATAGGGCCAAACGGGCTGTTCCTATGAGCTTCTAAGAATGAAGGGGAAGCTTTGATTCAGAATCGGTGGTGTCCCGGTGGCAACGTGACCGAATTATCACTCGGGAGGACGTCTATCATAATCCCACTACCGCCAGCGCTTAAGTCCCCGTTTCTCTGTGTGTTGAATGGCACTCCTTTAATTGGTCGCTTCGACTTCCCGGAAACATGAAACAAAAAGAGATTATGGGAGAGGGCATTATATCCTGTTGTTAAAATCACAGAAGATTATTTTGATCAATACTGTCTTTAAAATTTTCACGAGGATCATAATCTTTCGATTGCACTCTGCAAATGAAGGGCGAAAGCTTGAGAATCAGAGTGCTTTTTGACCTGGTCCATTTTGTATGGACATTGTCCCCTTATATCTAATTCTAGAGCACAGACGGTCCTTATATTGACCCACCGTTTCTCTGTTCCTCTATTTGAAACCGGCTTTCAACTCAGTAAACCATTCCGTACTCTGACAATGCCTCTCCCTGAGAAATTCATTTCGATTTTGCAGTCCCTAAACGAAGACGAGTTCGAGCTTACGGTACATTTCGCTGTAGTTCACTACTAAAGGTGATACTTTTCAGATTACCCTCTCTCTCTATTTCTATTCAACTTCGTCATAGAACTAATTCTCAAAAGAGCTCCATCCTATTGCCAGGATAGTGGAATCGATTTGCTCCCAGCTGCTAGACTGTCTGATCTGATTTATACAAACGATATTGTACTGCTAACTGAATATCCAGGTAAGTTGCAAGCTTTCTTGGAGAGTTTGAGTGCTAGTGTATGTGTTTTGCACCTTCAAAGTGTAAAATGTTGCTACAAGGCTGAGTTGGCCTAGTCCCCAATCTCACTCAAACTAGGAAAGTCGTAGGGGATGTAGGCCGATTTTATTATCTGGACTGTATCCGCACGCATACAGAAGGCTCGATTTTCATTTACCAACTTTTGACAACAGTGGTGCCGTCGCAACAACCAAAGGCCCAAAATGTTTTTAGTGTATACTGCAGCAGTTCAGCCAATGCTGGTTTACGGGTTAGAGACTTGACCATTACGAGAAAAGATTGAGGATCAACTACCGTTGTTTGAATACCACTGTCTACGCTACATTGCACGAGTCTAATGGGGAAACCGGACAAGCTGTGTTGAGGTTAGACGCAGGGTTTCATTTAATCACGGTCGCCCACCAGAGCAAGTGATCGACCTACATAGATTACATTAGTTGGAACCTGTGTTGCATGTGCCACAAAATAGATTGCCCCGGTGCGAATTGTTTATCAACGCAGGCGGCAATTTTGAGGAAGGTTAAGGTCGATCAAATTAAGACTTGGCATGGAAGTAGGAAACCATTAATCAGGAACCTCGGTCATATTGTGATGGAAGGCAGTACAAAGAGAGGCAACGTACGTGCCAAGTGCAGACCAAAACCAACAAGGAATGACCCGCAAAAAGAGGCATGAATCATCCCGCCGCACGGTTGAGAATTGACTGTATATAATCGAACGCATGCATTGTTTGCTTTTGAATTGGATCAATAGAAGTTTTTCTCAGCCAGCTCACCTTCTCGCTACAATATAGGTCGCGTGAGGCTCACTATATGGTAACCGGTGGTAAGAGATACTATGTGACATGACTGATTTTCACAAACAGTGGCGCTCAGGGATCATCTCATTATCCTTTCAACTGTAGTCTGTATAAATCATCTTCTGTCTTTTGACTGTACTTTCAACATTTCAAGCTTCTTTCTGCTCTTCTATCCAATTTGTTAGTCTAAAGATAGCAACCAAAACGGCCTCACGAAGGTACATGATCAATGGTTGGGCAACTTAAACTGAGCTAAATCTATCCATTCTAGGTAGATCGGTAAAGGTTTAGAGGAAAGAGTGGTCGCAGTGAGGTTAAACATTACGCTGAAGGTGTCCAGGTTTATAACGTTTACTCTTAGTGTTATAATTCCAGAAAACCGGTGCTCGCTCGAGAAGAATCGTTTATTACAAACCTCAGTTAGGGTATGGATAATTTGGCGCACATGTAGCAGATATCTCATTTTGAAAATACCTTTATAATTCCCGACAGCGCAGAATAATGAATGGAACAAGCCATAGTTATCATTTCAAACACATCAGTTTGCTCTAAGAAACCTTGTTCATTTTTGACCGGTAAAAGAAACCGCCAACCGCATCCTTTTGCGTACTACTCTCAAACGTGACTAGTACCTCACAACACTCCTCCCCGGGAAAAATGAACTCCGCATACATCGACCGATGATGTGATTTTTCTAAAAAACTTGCACAAATCCATCTTTGGTTAAGAATGTTTATTGGTTTATTGCACGAGTTTTGAAGATCTAACAAGAGGTTGATTTGTATTTAACTCACAGTTACTTGTGAGTAGTGTATGGGGGGCAATTGATATTGATTGGTTTGACAGACTGTCCTTCGGACTTCAACTTCACGCACAATCCTCAGTTCATCGATTCAACCATTCGTGATTTGTGACGAGTCATTGGTTTACTTTGATACATACACCTGCTGACACTTATCCTTTGCCACATGTAACTTCGCTAATCCAGGGTCGCCGACACGGCCTCCAACATGGTGCTTCTACTGTGTCTCTGGCACTTTCAGAAGTGTCCTTGGTTTCTGTTTCACCGGCATTCTTAACTTGCTCATCGTTTTGTTGTACAGTCTAGCAAACTCTTGTTTGTCCGTTGTGTTCTCGATTGAGAAGGTTCGATTTGCAGCCCTTTCAAATTGCCGCTGGTATTAAACAACTGTCTTCACTGCCGTGTCCGGAGCTTCTACTGACTCATTTCACTGAAGTTCCGTCATATAAACAGCAGCACATATGTCAAACAAACATGGCACTTTCTGATGCCCCATTTCTACGCGGGTCAGCCGTTCCGGAAAGGGTATTGTCCGGAACAACCGATTGGAACCAGTGGTTCTTTCACGTACCACTTGGGCTGTGTTTCGGGGCATCCAGCACCGTCCGCTCTCGGCCGTTNGAGTTCCGTCAACTTACCTTGGATCGTCCGTATCCCCGCTAGCTCCGCAATGTCCTCGAAGTCCTCCAGGAACCTCCACACGTCCCCAATACCGAAAGCTGCCGACCATGTAACCTTCATTCTGATCCTGACGAAAGTACCAGTTTTCATACTTTCGGAGGACCGGTGTTAGCTCGAGAAAAATTGTTTACTACAAAGCACAGTGAGGTTATAAATAATTTGGCGTATAAATAACAATATACATATATACATAAATTCCCGGCAGAACACAGGATACTGAATGGAACAGGCCCTCCTTGTCATTTCGAACACCTTTGAAAGAAACCACCGATCGCATCCTTTTGGACACTGCTCACAAAAGTGAGTAGTACCTCACAAGATCGGTAATGTTTCTTTATGTCCGGTAGCCATTCTTTGGTTATAAAAAATAAGTATTTTATGCTCACATTGTCCACAACGTTAACCTATCCTATACTCAACAGGGCATCTCAAACGGTAAAACAGTCAATGAGAAACCCTGCTACTATCCGTTGGAAGATTTAAAGTCATTGGAGCAACGTTTACGGTTATATAATGTAAATATGCTCAGTGGAGATAAACTGTTGAAGCTGAGACTTTCCTTCTGTCCTCTTGTTTTGAAAGGATAATATTATAAATTTTTTCTTGCTCAATTCGCACTTCTCTGCCAGTGGACGTTGACTCGCATCACTCTTGACTTTCTTCCGTGGAGGAAGGTTCAGCGTAAATAGACTTGGTCTTTTCCGGGGTGGACGGGAATTATGACTGGTTGTTGGTATATGGTTTAGTGTATCTAAAGTGGAAAAATTCGCGAAGCATTGCTGCGCATGCACTGGATCTGCGCCGGTACGTTTGTCGGATTATTGTCTTATAATTTAAATCGAAATGGGGGTCAAAGAAAAGCTGTGAACCTAAGTGCCTAACAGATTTACAGATTTACAACTTCTATCAATACTATTCAAACCAATGTTTCTTCAAAATTGGACGCTTTGAAAACTGTCTAAGATAAAATAAAGTTGTGTAAACGGAAACGCAGACTTTGATAGCAAATTTTAAAACTAGTCTTTACAAACTCATCTAATCGTTTACTATAGAATTCACCATTTTCGTATCACTTCAAATTGTTTCTATATGTCTTATTTTGAAATACGTTTGAGTGGTTTCATTCCCCAATCTGGCGTTCTGTCAAGCATCCTAGGCACAAGTTGGGAAGCTACTGGGATGCGAAATTCGCTTATATTTAAATTTTCGATCGCCGATCCAACGGCCTAAATATTTGATGAAATCGATTTAACACACCTCTGTCTTGTCACTCATGAGCTGCACTAAATTATGTCAGGAAGTTTTTTGTCAGATATTTCATCTGAAAAAAAACATCTGTGATATAAGGTTCAAGACAAAGGTCATCAATCAATAAGCTGCACGGAAGAATCTCACCACATCTCCAGGCTGGTAATCGAAGTTGATCGATTTCCAATAACACTACTTATGAGTAACGTCAATTAGATAGTGAAGTGGAACAGATGAAAAACTGTACAACTGTACTGCCACATATAATAAAATAACAGAAATCCGCGCTTGCGAAATTGCCTATACTATACAAAGAATATTGATATAAAGTAAGATGTTGATTTAAAAATCTCGAAGAAGTTAGACAGTGCTGATTTGAGTGATAATGATTAATCGGGTTGTGTACATAAAGTGAGCTGGGTTTTATCGATTATTTATGAAGTGAAACAACCTCGCTAGTTGTTTAGTTGTCATTTGTATGTGTGGCGTTTCAGGTTTCAGGTAAATCTGGATTAATGAATTCGCAATGATTATCGGGTCCAAGGAGGTTGAAAGAGAAAAGCTGATTTTTCAGTTAACACTTTGCGTTACTTTTCATTTGTGTCTCAATGATTACTTCTGAAGGTAGTCCACGCATACATAAAACGTTTTATCGAAAAATAGTATACTTCAACGTGGTCCAGATGTCTTGCGTAATGAGAACTCACATTTCAAATTGCCAGATTTTTTCGGGTCAAGGATCATCCATATACTTCCTGCAAGTCAACTTTTGTCAGCTTATTTACTCACTGATATGACGAATTCGTAAGGCAGACCACGGGGCACATAAATAGCCTTCGCGTGTTCTGTTCACCATGTGTATTTCTTTGTCCGAAGACACACATTCGTAATCCATTTAGAAATAACGGTTTCACTGACTTGTAATGAAAGTACTTGTTTACTTCTCTGGTGAATTAATAGTAGTGTGTTCCAGGATCCGAATGTACTATGACATCATTAGAAATGTTGACAAAATATTGAAAATCGGTTCTCGTAGCTCGGGTGAACTGAACTCCATTTCGCCTGTTCGCCGAGCTTGGCAGTTTGTTTGCAAACGTTTCATCACCAGCCGAGGTGACANCATCAGTGCTTGTGAAGAAATGGCCACCGACTGACACCTATTGCCCTCATTCTACGCATTCCATGTGATGGCATAATTGAAAAGCATGAAGAATGGTGGAGTCATTACAATGCGTATCAACTCAATATTTCCGTTGTTTCGCTGACATGTTCAAAAAGGAAGCTTGGTAATACGAGCAGTTTGGCGAAACTGGTACAACGTTTTTCGGGCTTGTGCACTTGACTGCAGTGTTCTATGATCATGCGATCTCAAAAAAATATGTGTTGTAAACATCACTATTGAAATATTCATATTTCTGATTTCGGTCAAAAATTATATTCATTCTCGTTGACCATCAAACAAATTTAAAATTCCTCGAGGCGCATTCCGGTAAACGAAAGAGAAGGATATAAAAACGACATGTTTCCAATAACATGCACAATCTTTAGATGAATAAAGAGAATACTTGATGTATGTTTAATACGTTCAAGACTATATATTGCAAATACTTCCGTAAGGATTCCTTTTTCACCTGTGGTCAGTACCTACTGTTTAACCACATTATCATTGAGAGAATTGTTTTCCAGATAGCGATGCTTGGGTACAAGAATCTCAATGTATGCATTAGACATGTAAGATGGGTCCCCTAACTGTATGATGCAATTTTGGTGCGGATAACTTGGGAGTGCACGCCTACTAACCAAGACAAGTTCAATAAGAAAGCACAAACAGACAATGCAATGAGGAATCTGCTTTGAACTATTCTGCTTCAACTCTTCTCCATCCCCCTATTTCTCCATCTCCGTCCGTCTCATTCGTGCTCACTATCACTGTCTCACCCCGATTTATCTATCTTGTATTTCCAGTGGTCTCTTACACTTCTGTCGAGACTGTCAGTTGTCAGTGCACCCCTTATTTCCGTACGGGCAAACGTCGAAAATCTCAGACGGATAGGACAGTGGTGACTCGTCAAAGAGTCGGTATAGATGTAGAACCAGCACAACACAAGTGAGCTATGACTGTTTCGACACACGCTCGACCGTGTGCACTTTACCGTTCCGACTGTGTTCTTCGTTCTTGTTCCGAAGTGTCCGTTCTGTGTTTCTTTCTTTACATCCAAAACTGGCCACAATTTCCTCCAGTAGATTTATAGGCGGTTTATACTGTCACACTTGTGCTGCCCAACTTACGACTTCTGTCTCTCTTTCCCTCATGCGCTCTCTAACTCCGTATCGACAAACGAATGAAGGCACAGAATTAGCTATAAATCAAACTAACGTATTTATGTGAAATAAACAGAATGTACTACACTGTGTGAGATAAACTAAGCCTCTACTAATCGGTTTCATCCTGAATACTTGGTAATTAATATTCATTACAAATAGAAAAAGGAGTGCCGAGCAAGCTTATTTTCAGTGATTCTTAGTCATGTTGTTTATATATACGACATCGATGTCGTATGATGGCCACAGCGGAAGTGGTAGGAATTCGGCTGCAAAAATCCCCTCTCTGTGCCCAAAAACAATTTGTGCAGGCGCTTAAACTCCCTTGGTCCACTCCCTACACACCCCATATTCCGAGTGGTTCCAACAATCGGATGACCGAACAGTTATGTGCTCATTGAGAATCCCAAACCTGGTCCTATGACAAAATTAGCCTCAGTTAACATATGATGTTATTTTCCCTTTTCACAAACCAGTTGATTGGGTCTTTTCATGTTTGAATATTCCTACATATATAAACAGCGCGATAGTTGTTGTGAGGTATTTGGCATGACCACGAATCACTGAAAATGAACTAGTTCTCCACTCCTTGTTTTATTTAAAATGTGCTCTGTGGGACTGTTTAGATGATAGTCATTAGTTGTCGGATACAGTAGGTTGCTGTCTTCAGTCGCTCTCTGACATTGTCAAGCCAATAAAGTACGACACCTCGGACAATGCTCATAAATTGGATCTATTTGGGAGTAGATATTAAGTTGAACAATCTTCATTATCTTTTCTATCATCAAAATTAAATTGACTAGGTGCATTTAAAATAAAGCGTTTTTCCACAAACCAAATGATGAACAGACTGTTAGCGACGATTAAATTGATTTCTGGGATCACATTTCAGATATACCACCACTGTGATGAGTTGGCAGAATTAGATTTTGGCTAAAGAAAATCCTACCCTCAACACAAACCATTACAAAATCAAGCCAAGTCAAAGTCAAAAATTGCTTTATTCATCCTAATGGATGGATTCTCAGCTTCTTGCACTCCAGGAACATTTGTCGCCGCATACAGTCACAAAAAAGTGAGAAAAAATCATCGTTAATTTCAAGAAATGTGGAGTAAGAAGTTTGAAAATGAATATCAGTTGTGTAGGAATTTCAAAAAGACAACAGACAACTTCCAACGATTTCGCGAGAAATTCGATGCTCGCCATATTCAACGCCCTAAAGAAGTATGACGTTTCTCAATGATGCCCAGCTTCATCCAGAACCGAGGAATGCGGAGATTACTCAAAGTGTTTAGTAGGTTTCTGTGTGTGCGCTTTAGCATGAAAACCCTTTGATTACCCTGCAAAATAGTGAAAGGGAAGTGACAAGGAAAGTTTTGAAAAATCCGCGAGGTGGTAACACAAAACATTTTACTCCAAATGCGCTCCGAAGAAAATGTATTTCATCAGATCACACGCTCGGAGGTGAACTATTGTTTTCATTGACCACTTCTGTACAGACTATTAACGGAAATGACAGTAAAAGAGGGTAGATATTCAGTCGCCCAAGGTCACAGTGATTGCCGGGGAGAAAGAGGGATGTGGATTGAGTAGCATGACCCGTTTCACACCACTAGGTCACCACAAAACAGCAGTCAAGTTGTGATGTGTCATTCGTTCGATCGATATTCGGTCATGGCAGTTGGATGGTATGGATCACGTTCTTTTGTGAGCATGCTTTAGCTGTGAACAAACGAATGCCAATCGCTTCCACAGTGGTTAGAGTTTGGAGGCGCAACGATTTGGATGGATGCAGTGGTCCGCGATAGATAGTCTTTAAGGCTGATTCAGGCCTCAATGACCTGAGTCTGCTAGATGAGCGAGAGTATCGCTTCCTGTGACACCTTTTCCACCGGGTTGAAGCCAGCGTGGACAGTGCTCTTTAATTCGCTGAACGTGTAATTTCTCACGTCATAATGAGAATATTCTGGAAGGGTAGTAACAATGATTGTGTGAGGCGAAAACAAAGACACTTTTTCTCTCACTACTTTTTCGTTCATTCGTTCTTATTGCTCAATATGTTAGTTTCTTTGATCAGTTGTCGACCGACTTGGAAAGATTGAGAAGCCCCTTGGAACTAACTCATCTAGGATAGTTCGCAAGCCTTACTTCAACACCGTTCATGATGAGATGTTTGAACTGCTCTGAGGAGTACTGCCTGAATTAAGCGATGGATCATATTGAGTAGCTCATACGCGGGAGTTCCATCCAAAAGTTATTTGATCCGAACAACAGGATCGTGAAACATTCTTTTCGGTAGGCGCCTTCTCGATCGATGAGATTTTCGCATTATTAGGTACTCGACACATCTCATCGACCAGACTCACCCTGATGAAATGACACATCTGAGTAGTGAGATAGCAGTGAGTGGGCCCTGGGAAATTAGTGCTGTGAAATCCTAAATTTTCTCTTCGATCCTACTTTCAACCTTTCCTGTCTTCCAAAAAATGAATTGAACGGGCCCTGCGAGTGGTGACAGTCGGGTGTATCAGCGCAGACATCTTCATTTTGATGCCCTCTTTGATGCCTTCCCGCAATAGCTTTTCAGGTGACGTGCCAAACCAGTCCGTTGCGACCGTCATTAGTTGCGAATGGGTGGTGGTGGCCAGGGGGTTAGGTCAACAAATTGTGACCTGTCAGTCCCGAGTTCGAACCACTCCACCGCTTCCCGTCTTCTCCGACAGCCTTTGTATGGCCACGGCCCTCCTTCCTGAATATTGACTGTATATTTGTATATTCAATAGATAAAAAAGAATTAAAAAGACAGTCATTTATTTTATTATTACTATAATCGAAAAGAGAGGCAACGGTCGATAATATGCTTCTTCTATTTTTTGTATTAGGGATAGGGGTGAAGTAAAAGACGAACACGTCCTCAATCGTATTCCATTTTAGACCCAACGCCCCCAATATAGTGTTAGTTTGAGAAGAAACCTGTTCTGCGGTGTCCGTTACTCCTGAACATGACAGGGGTTTCATCACAAAGGGCGAATGTGATATTCACTTCCTCGATTTAAACCCCAAGGAATTAAAATTTCACTTATTTCCCTACAGATATCTTCGCTTATTCACAGGATGCACGGGATAAGAGACAGATTTTGACATGAAGACTTTCCTCTATCACCTCAAAGATGGACCGATCATAATGCCATCTGATGGCTTCAGCGGTTTTGCTCTACACAAAGTCAGCACAAAACGGGGAAACGGAAGAAAGCCAAAGGGAAGCGACGCCATTTGGTTTTTCATACCTCCCTCGACATAGTCCGTGATTGATGCGGTTCTGCAGGGGGCCCCAGTGATTTCTGCCTCTCAAGATTGACTGATTCACCTTGTCCGAAGTGCGGTGTCTTACGCCGGTGTACGGACCCAGTCAACGAATGTTGGGAAGCCACAGAGGTGGAGCGGTCGATTATACTGGATAACTCTAACCTCTGTCGCAAATATAAGAGTTCCTTTCGCTATTTTTCTGTCTCCACGTATTTTCAATCTAGGTTTTGTGTCCCTTTAAGATGTTTTGACTTCAACACTGGCGGGACTTATCGCTAAAACAACTACTGTGACAACTACTGTCGATAATATGAGAACCGTAAACAGAAAAACAAAAGCAGGGGTCTTGCCAATGATGATTGGACTCCAGCATGAACTTCGGAAGCCATGTTTCCATTTCCTGTGATCGACAGTATGTGGACATCAACTTGAGCGCTAGTCAGCAGCGGGGAGTCATGCTGAGTACTGCAACGTGCTGAATGACTTGAATCTGAAGATAAAAGGGTTGTCCTGTTGCATTTTGGTTTAGATTGCTCTGTCCAAGGCTCGGAGTGAGGTCCCCCAATTCAATCTCTTATTCTAACTTGGAATGATGGTGGTAGAATGAATTTCCATCGGGTTGACCCCTTACAGCATTTTCATTCTCAGACCCCTTTAACACTATTTGGAACAATTCATTTTCAGTATTCTTCGGATGGTTCAACAATTTCTTTCTCAAATTATATTGCTTTGTAGGCAACAGAAGGAGAACAGTCTTACCTTTCGGTTGTGAAACCATCCGTAGAGCGTACTCTGTGTACGGGTGTAAAAGCATTGTCGGTGCGTGGGTTCGAATTCTGCCGAGGCTGCTGACACTTTCAAAAACCTAGCATATTATTACTTTGTGATTTCAAGAGAAGTTCTCCTTTTTGTGGAATCTATCAATATAGATACGGTCATCTGTGGATGGGCTTCCGGTGTACTGATTATTCCATCCGGTCAGATTACGGATTTCATTTTGAATATCCTAAGTGTACCTTGATCTTGATCAGATGACAAAGAGTTGTGCCTTCCGGTAGAGAACCTCGTGATCTACCTTGTCAGTGTTTAGAGACACAGTGTGCTATGGACCACTGTCACTAGCAGTAGCGCTTGGGCACTCGTTCATTTTCTGCACCAACTCTGTTCCCCTGTATTCCGTAGCTGTATCCTGGCACTGCTCTCAGTGCTTTACCTCTTCCAATTACTGTTTCCTCATCGGTGGACAGGATGGCTAAATGAAAAACAGCAGGATCGATAGTCGTGCAATTCGAAAACAAAAATCAATGTCCAAATGCGTTTACAGAGGGTGGAGGGATATGCCATATATATATATATGCTATGAAAGTGTGGTTGATAATTCTTGGACTTGAGACCTGACTTTTTGTGGGAAATTCACGGTTCCAAAGAAACAGAATATCTCTGTCTCTGACTATACACAAGTTGGAATAAATACTGAATACTACTAAATAAATACTGGACTGATTCTTGCGGGTACTAGAATTTGGGTGCCATGAACGCGTAATGCGTGTGAACGATGTGTGAAGATCATCTCTCTCTTTTTTAGCCAGCGGTCACCAGCTGATGCTTTTCCNGGGTTCGTTCTTAACTGGAGTAGAAATTGCGCAGTGAGAGGTGGTAGCATAAGGAAGTTTTTCAACATGTTAAATGGAACAGAAAATTTTGAAAACTATTCCACGTTATTTTCTAAGCCTTATCGGGAATCACCAGCAGTACCTATCAATCGATGTGCCCCGGGGTGTCCCCATTTTATAAACTAATTACTTATATGATAATGAGGATAGTGATATTCATAGAGATTTTAGATGTGTTCAACGCGCATGAGTATCAATCGTTTACAGTTGTTGTTTTATCAAAGTGTCGCTGATGGATTGACAAGATTGAACCGTGAACATCTTTCCATGTTTTGATTTCAGACAGCGACGATTGAGAAACCCGATCAGGAAGCGTCATATCTCCTCACAATAGCTCTCTGTGTGTGTTGTATACCACCATTCTGCACGCACACACACACACACACAAACACACATACACACACTGTTGTTTCATATTATATCAGTCGTTTTCTTTTCTCTCTCTCTGTCCGTTCTGTCTTTTCCTATTCTGCATGGAACCGGTGGACCGGTTGATTTGTATATCCTCGTGAAAGATAAAACAACAGAACCTAGACAAAGGGAACTTTTTCCACGCATGTGATTCCCGCAATCCCATTGTTACTTTTTAATACCTTCTCTAGCTCGTCTAAAACCTTCTGGGTTTCTTTGTCGTTTTGATTTCACATGTGTTTACGGTGTGGTCACAAAAAATCCGAATGGAAACGGTAAAGGACATTTAAGGTGTATACACCCGATGACCGCCCACGAGCCTAGTACTCCTTTGTTTCTGTCCCTAATTTTTCTCCTGTCCACGGTTATGTCATGTTTGACTGTTCCAGTCGTCTGATTTCACATTCACTTTACGCACCTGCGTGCGTGCGTGCATGCGTGTCTTCGCGTGAGTGTGTATGTGTGCGTATATTTGTCTATTTGCTGTCAATTCACAGTTCTTCTTGCTGTTGTGGTTGTTGCGCCCAGCGACTGACAACAAATTGGATGCGATAACATTTTGTGCTCACCTTTGCGGAAAGCATACACAGTTGGTGTTTTGCTGGCTCACATCAAACAGTACACGATGACTTCGTACAAAAAAACAATAAGAGTTGGAAGGAATAAAAATTGAAATTCGTATATGGAAAACTACTTTTGACTTCTTCTACACGGTCTATATGGCTCCTTGGGTCTCTTGTACTGCACAATGCACTTAAAACTTCCGCTTGGTCTAACAGTCTTTAGTGAGTACACAGTTGCATTACACATAAGTTGGGTGATAATATTGGAAAGAAAATGAACTATTCACAGCATCAAACGATCGACAACACTGAAACTCCAAAATAATGAGACACGTGATAAGTGATATTTTCAACTTTCTGACGTTGGTTCAATTCATTGTAGATTATAACTGATACCAAAGAAAACAGAATAGTCGATAGCAACTGAAAGTGTTTGTACGCTAAGATGTGCGGCACAGTCAGGCCCTTATTGCGAATCTCGAAGCGTGTATCCTCATCGCCCTAGGCTTTTCGAACACGGTAATTTATCACATCTGGATCCACCACTCCAAGACTTGTGTATTCTTACCCCTGAACATTGATAAATGTGAATACCACATGATTTTATGTAGAATTATTAATTTAATGGAAAGTTTTCTTTATTTTTTATGCCATCCATCAGGCGGAGTATGTCGTTGGGTATTCAAATGAACACAGAATAGTCAAGACATGTAAACTACCCGTATTTTATGTTGTGTTCGATCTTTTATGCAATATTCAAGTTTGGTTTGAATATTTAAAAGCAAGAAATGCTCATGACATTAGGTCCACTTCACGAGAGGTAGAATAACCACCGGAATAATGTTACTGGCGTTCCAAAAAACTTCTCTGATTGTTGGCAGCGACCCATTTTTCCAGACAAGGTTAAACCCAAGCTAAAAGTGGATTGTTCAGTAGCTTACGGAAAGATATTTTGCAATGAACTATATTTACAAGAACTCTAAGATTCAGGAATCATTTACGGGTTAACTAAACATTATGGCATATATACGGACCGATCAGCTAGCCAATGACAAGTCATTGAAATACTTATCTCATGATAAGACTTCAAGAATGTGTTGCAATTCACTTGAGGATATGCCGTAAACTATTGTGGATTGCCAGCCCAAGAGTTCTCATACTATTCGGTTAAATGTGTCATCATTACTGAACACAAGCATTGGTCAGGATAGCAGTATTCTTTACATTAGCGCAACTTTTCGGATACGTATTGACAAAAGATGGATATATCCTTGTTATAGTGTAAAGACTAGATAAAGTGTGATTCCCTTGTCTAATTTCTTATGTTTGAGCTTCAGGCATCTGAAACTTCTACAAGATTAATAAATTCCTGTTGATTGAGGCGCAATACTCGAAATCAACAATAGACGAGGTTTTCTTGGAATGCGCTACTCGAATCGTGAGACAACTCGAAGACTTGTCTGTACAGTGAGGGCATGATGAAATGATAATGCAGCAAGGGGAAAAGTAGTACTTCATTTTATGAGAGAAGCGTAGAATTTTGTCTGCTCATATGATGGATTCGTCGTGCGAAGCGTGAGCTGAAGAAAACTCGGAATCCACGGACAGTTTTTTCAACCCGGTTGGGCCCGATCAGCAGTGTGAAACCATCGACTCTATGAGGAACCCAGGACTTCACAAGCAGAAAGTAAGCATGCTACCGACGCGACTGCACGGAAATTTCTAAGACCGTTTTTCATTATTAACATATACCATGTAGCTTGTGCTCCACTTCTGAAGTCCTGAATTCCATCCTCAGTTGGGTTGATGCATCCTACTACTGATGAGACCCAACGTCGTTCAAATAGCTGTTCAGAATTCTGTTGGTCAAATAAAACTTTCAATGACTCGCAACATGTGCGGCTCAAAGGCTACTGGTGTGTGCAGTTCACTTTGATTCAACGACATGAATGAATCGGATGATGTTCAGTAGCCGGCCATTATGCACTCAAATGTTTGAGATCACGTTATAGGTGATCTGAGGAACAGGGATAATGAGTGTATTGTCGATGTTGATGTACCGGTGGATGCCAAAGTTGGTAGAAGATGATCAACTAAATAGTAAATGTGCTCTGGATCGCGTGTTAGAGGGAACAGTTGGGCAGGCCCGTTGAGTCAACTGATGACCCAGGTAAGTAATACCAATGAGTGGAGGATGATAAGAAACAAGATGCAGGGAAAGACTGTTGTAGAAATGCAGGACTTGGTCAGTCTGGTTCGAAATGGAAATAGGTTTAACATATTGCATGAATCCAAACAGTCTGCTTAAATTGTTTTTTTTGATACATGCTTAGCAATTCCCTCAATCGAACCTAAAACTTCCACGTTTGTAAAAATAGAACAAATATAACCCTGATTATTGTCTTTAGATTCAAAGTATGCAAGTGATGTCATATTTAAGATTGATTTCCTCGTCAAAAGCAAGACGTGCTGTCATCGATTTCCTTTAAACTTGGAAATAACACTATTGAGAAAACGTTTTAAAGATAAAATCATTTTGTGATTAAAAGGGATTTCACTCTGCGACCTTTTGGACATTTGATGTAGAAATCATTTTGCTAGAATAAGTATGACGGAAATGAGAGGTATCCTTAATAAATAACGCTAGGTACTGAACACTATTCGAAAAAATAGACGAGCAAGTTATCTGAACCGAATTCAGTTAATGCATAGAGGATTATGAATTTAAATTTGACGGACATAAATTGGGCCAAAAGATCAAGACAATTATTTACATGGAGACAGTACTATGAGATTACAAGATTTCAAAGAGGACTTGATAATTTCGACTCGAACAAGGTGCATCAGAGTGTCGGCTTGTCTCCAGTTAGACAGTGCATCCGATATCGCTGATATAATTTCAACGCAAACCGGTGCACTGTGGAGTCAATCGATACCTCGTGTCTCATGCACCCTATCTCTGGTGATCAGTTAAAGTTTGTTAGTGAGTTCCCGTGTGGAAGCTTTGACATGCATTGAAATGATGTGGAGTGATTGTAGCTCGACATAGGGATGTTGATGTTGGTGAGTTCTCCGAGCTGGAAGTGCTGTTCACAGACGTTTTGTAGCCAAGCGAAGCAACATCATCAACGCGACTTCGAGGAAGCGCCACTCACCAGTAGGATAGGGTTTGAGGGTTGTGACTAACTGTTTGCGTACCTACAGTCCTGTTGGCCAATAGCAACCGTTTCCTCTGATTTGATTGGCTGTTCCGTTGTCATGGTAACCATCCTATTCACATCGGTCGACTGCCTTTGCTAGAGCAACCGAAAACCGGTTTTGAACCGGCGCCAGGCTGGTTGGAACTGGTTTAGGACCGGTTTTAGCTGGGGCACCTTCGGGTTACTAGTGTTTCCTTAGTGATGGATGGGTTCTAGTTCTATATGCTTATTTATACTATCCGTTCTGGGTTGCTATGCCTCGATGAATTCCCGTATTGACTTGGTGGGTCCTCTTCCAATAATTCTTACTTTGTCCAGTTCGAAGAAATGATTCTCAGCATCCATGTGGATTGAGATTTCTGATTTTCCCCCGTGTCGTTTGAACGCCAGTGTGTTTTCGTGGAGTCGTGTCTTGACCTTCCTGCTGGATTGGCCAACGTAGTATTTGTATCAGTCTCGGCACTTAAATTTGTATACGACGTTTGAGGAATCGTCCTTTGGTGTTTGATAATTGGCCTTGAAATGATAGCCCTCATTGTTGCCGTTGTTTTGTGTGCAACCGAAATTCCGTGTATATATGGCAGTGTTGTCCGACTAATCCTCAATCTTTCTTCTCACTATGGTTCATTCCTTGAAAATTGAATAACGTTGTCGGATTAGATTTCTTGTAGAATAGAATAACCGAAATGAATCTGAGCACGGACAAATATCGTGTTGCCTAAGGTATATCTTCTTTAATAATAGCAAAATATCACTGTGTTTCAGGTCGTCGAATAACCCTTTTGAGGTCGCCCTGAACGTGAAAGGAAAGAGTATCACGGATTTGTGAGACCCTGCGATACAAACTTATAAATTCCGAAGTGTGTATATAGCTGGAGACCAGGCCCGATGTAGTGGTTGAGGTACGCACTGATCAAGAATTGCGAATCACGTATCAGAAATCACGGATGCCACGTAAGCAGTGGGTTACACTGGCACTTGAACGACGGTATCCCACGTAACCGAGACGCAGGGAAAAGGCTACAGGAGTAGCAGTTCATTTATTGAAATAAATCACGGGGTTTAAGTAGTATTTACGAAACAAGTGCATAAGTCACACCAGTCTCTACCAATCGGGCACTATTATTCCTGGTGTCGAACAGCTTCTGGCTGGGCCGCACGGATTCTGATTGGTAGGTTCAATCGGCCTATGTTTCCTAGTCTAGAACCTGTAACGCGTAAACGCTTTGCTGGCGTCACCTGAGAAACATGAGTCATCACAGTTGTCCGGAAACTGTAACACATCGCCCCGTAGTTTGCGTCATCCCGTAAGCCAGGAGCACCACACCAGACTTAAAGGATGTGAATATTTGGACAGCAATCTTCACAGCGTATCAACTGAAAACAGTACCAAATTTCATTCGTGCGTGAAGAATAATTTGAGATTACTGTTTTCAGTATAGGAACCTGTTGGCACTAAAATCTCTGCGCGCGCACACACACACACACACACACACTCACACAAGAAGGTGAAGGTTTTATCGTGTCTCGTTGACTCGACTCGTCGCGTTCTTTTACCAGCGAAAACAGTTGCCTGTCCAAGTCGGGAATGCCTCCGTTTTATTTTCCTTATCATGGCATCAAACTCATCGACGCATTTATTGTTCACGGACAATGCAAAATTATACGCTGGTATGGAAAAGTTCTTCTTTCGAAATGGTTGGGCGTTACCGATGAATTAATTGAGTACATCACTCAACCTTTTGTACTCATGTTTTTTAAAAATAAAGCATGGAAGGAATAAGTTTCGCTCGGACTGTTCGCTTCAATACACTGAGGGAAGTAAACAGTGACGAAGAGCAATAGCATTAATCACCCAAATTAATCATAATTTGTATCGGATTGGGAAATTTGTGAGAACAAATCTCTGGACCAGTTAATGCGAAACAAACTCATTTTAGGGCATGCAACGAACGATATTATGTACGCGTATGCAATGGAGTACCATGAGCGGGATACCGAGTATCTGGTGGAAAATGCACTACAATTTGGAGGTGCGTTGAGTTTCAAATAACTACCGCGCAGTTAAAATGGATTGCACATCTTGCCCGTCTGCCTCCATATGCTGATACAAGCATCACAAACCTAGTGGAAACAAGCAAATATGAAGGTCAAATGTGGTGAGTCAGCTTTTCTAGAATTCCGTGAATGCAAGACCAACATTTAGCCTGCGCAATTCTATTGGAGCAAAGTTTGTTGCCTGGGTAAACGTAAACGTAAACATATACCAAAACTGGAATAATTGAATAACATAAAACAGCACCTAGATGGTCATACTGTTCACCAACACATCATCCCGGGGCTTGTGAGTTCAAATTCAGCTAACAACACCAAACGTTCTCAAGTTACGTTGCATCACATGACAAGGCTTCGATAGGCCTCTTTTCTCATCCCGAAAATATACATGCACTTTTATGTATTCAATGAAATCTAATGAGAGAAAAAATGGAAAACGGTTAGAGTCATTGGTTATTTGCGACGAGGAAAACTGCCCTCCAGTCCAGTTTTCCTGTCGCATCGGTGTTGAATGATGGTCTATGACCGTGATTGCAGACACTATCTCAGAAAGATTGTGTTGGGATCAGATAACCTTACAGTGAATCACCATTACAGAAGTACTCGAACAATCAACCCCAGTTTACAAACCTTTTCGATGGCTATGTGATTTGCATTTACCTTGGTCCAATTCCACTCTCACACCTTCGTCCTCATGCATTACCGACAGCTATCAGATAAATGCACGCACTGAGTTAGCTATCCGGTATAATGATATTTCACCGCTCGAAAATCATCATTGCGCGGTCGCATTCAGCATTCTTAACAACCCGGAGACGAACATTTTCGCCAACGTCAGTCAAGAAGTGTTTCGACGTATACGACAAGTGAGTACGAGCGTATTCGACTTAAAACTCTGGATACCTGTATAATCCATTCAAGTACGGATTTTGATCATTCATATTCTCATACCACCACCACCACCAACACCACCACCACCACTACCCCAACCACCACCATCACCACCACCACCCCAACCACCACCACCACCACCACTACCACCACTACCACCACCGCCACCACCACAGCCACCACCATCACCACCACAGCCACCACCATCACCACCACAGCCACCACCATCACCAGTGGTCAGTGTCACGCCTCCAAAACAAGCGTAGCAAAATGCCGCTTGTCATGCTTTTGGGCAGCAAAACCCGAGGCAGGCAGTAAATTATTCGGTTTGCTTATGTTCTTTAGTCAAACAGGATTTTAAATAATGCAATAGGCGACGTGTGGTGTTTTATCATATGCATGTACCGTTTCAATAGAGCAAAAAAAAGCTAGATTGTGCTCATCATTTTTTTGTATGTTTGCGCATCATCAGGACACCACCATGATTCGTTTTGACAACCCTATGTTTACTTTACTTAAACCCGTGCATTCCCATGCACATATTCATCGTTTTCTAGTGCTCCGCACTCACCTATCGTGATGAGGGAAATACAATCAAACATTGACTGAACGTAACAAAACAAGCGAACAGATTCTTTTCGCAGACAATTGCACTTTACGATTCCAACTGGCTTCGTGATTACCGATTATTCCGAAATTTACTTTAGTGAGTCTGGACAATCGGTCTGAGATTCGTCAGGTTCTTCTTCGCTTGTAACACACCAAAATGTTTGGAGATTAGAACAGTTCTGAAATGAGGAGATTTACACGTCATCAAAAATCGTTGGGACTGCGACCTAGGTTTACATATCATCCCAATTCAAATTTTGATCATGGGTAAATTGCAAAGCTGATGCTCATTGAATCCCATAGGATGCTGAAACGTTAGATGTTTCAATGCTTCATCCAGTCGTGACTTGAATGAATCGATGGTTGGTTCACAAACAACTTGAGGTGGAAGAGAGTTCCAGGTGTTACAAACTCTAAGGCCGAAAGAGTGATGCCTGCAGTCTAGCCGACCCTTTTGCAGGAAACGTTTAAACGGATCTCTCAGAGGTGAGCATTCCTCGATAATGTTAGTAGAGTCCTACACGGGTGGTTGCTGTAGTTTTTGATATTCGAGAAGCATGTCACTCCGTATTCGACGGTATTCAGACAAAAAGAGTCCAAGAATTCGCAGCCTTTCACCGTAGGTCTTAGATCATAACCCTATTACTATTTGGCTGCTGTTCTCTGCGCACGTTCGAGTGCCTTTTGGTGGAAAATTAGCCGTGGATTCCAAGTCGGTATAGGATACTCGATGTGCGGTCTAATGTATGCTGATAGTAAACGGTGCAATAGGTCTGTTTCGAATGATCCAAAAACACGTATTAACAATCCAACGTGTTTTATAACCTTTGAAGACACTCTTACGGAATTTGTGGAACATCCTAGATCCTGACGAACGATAACATCTCAGTCGTTTTCGTCTAAAGAACGCGCCAATGGCTGAGTTCCATATAAGTATGAAAAGAGACCCCTGTGGAGTAGCAATACAACCTTGCATTTCTCAATGTTGAATTCAATGTCATTAGTGATAAACCATCGCGATCCTGCGTCGGGAGTTTTCTGCAAGGTTTTATAATCTTCAGCATAATGTACCGCCCATACTAAGTGCTCTCAGAATTTAGTTTTACAGTTGGGAGAGGAAAATAAAATAAAGCTGAATGCATCCAACGTTCACCTGGAGTTTCAAAGTGGTCATTTTGAGGACCAATCAAATCCCGCGGAGGTTTTCAATTGTCACCAAAGGCCGCAGTTCTTTGTTGCTGATCGATACGGTGTATTAGAGTGCCAAGTGACAATATGATAGATCATAGTAACAGTCGTTTTGAGATACGGATGTCCATTCCTACTGGTTCAGTTTGATTTGCTTCCTGTTGATCATTTTGGGGGCGCAAATAGGAGGGCACTTAGTTTTGAGAGCAGTGTGAAGTTGTTGTAGCCCAGATTCCAAATCTCTTGTTAGAACTACAAATGCCGATTCAAAATTGAGCATCTAAAGAGATCAAACATTTGTATTGAGCAACAATCCATACCTCGAACATCTGAACGGTGCGCCTAGTTTGGGTTGTATGAACACCATTCAAACGATGTAGAACGGTAAAGTGCACCTAAAATAGGAAGCCTAAGTGTAGGTGTTGCGATTTCTGATGAGTGTGAGCATCAATGATATATTTCAGAAATTATTTTGGAAAATTCACGAGTTTGTGGTTCAACATTTCGCCGACAATGTTTATCAATCTTCGTGCTTTATTCTCCTTGTTCCAACTGCGATCAGGGAATGACAAGTTTGATCCTGGCAACTGATATGGCAAGACACGGAGAAATTCTGGAAAGCATGAAACGTAATTTAGAAGACGGATTCAACATTGAGAAGAAGGAGCATCGGGAAACGGTAAGCTGTGACATTCTATTTCACCTCCTCCACATGATAACAAGCATTAGAGAGGCCCATCACTCTCCCCGATCCTCCTCTTCCGACACAGACACATATACCTTGATTCTTATACCCAGTGTTGCAGTTTATCTCCTCCTATACACTCTAATATTTATCAACGGACTGGACATCGCGATCGTTTTCAACAGTAAAGAAATAAGCTGAATTGTACGCTCCGAGAAGCTACCAATTTCACATTTTGTACGAATCAAACGACTGAGGATTCCAACAGTCAAATTTGAGAAAAGACAAATCAGTAGACAAGTGCCTTTTCATCTTTTGGCCAATACAGTTTTGGAAAGACTAAAGGCATATCCAATTGGCATAACTTTTGACGTGTAATCGAATTGGATTGGTGCATAAGGGTTATGTATTGTGAGTGTATAACAAAGAAAACTGGATGGATGAGAATAGGGCTGGGCATACGAAGGGTCAGAATATAGCCCAGGTTAACCATTGCCAATTCAGATCATGGGGTCATAGGGTCAGTACGATACGGAGCGTTCACTTTTCTGAAGTCGTGAACAGCATTGACCAACTTACGGAGCATTCATCTTCAGCTGTGCAAGCACTCGACAGCAACAATAATAATAACAATAACAACAAATATATCTGTTTCAGTTCACACTCTCACCCGGGAATGTCTTTGACTATTATGAACGAGACCAATGGGACCGCCTTTCGGAATGTGATAATCATATACCCTATTTCCTGATACCGCGTCAGTTGGGTTTTGGGGATGTTCGCATCAACTGATAGTCTCCCTTGACTGCTTTGCTATCACGAGACAGAGAGAGAATTGTAAGTAGGAGGCGATGCGGCAGACATTTTGCTACGTATGCTCATTGTTTATGTGAACCATGGTTGCCGACTCATGGCTTCATGCAATTTGCGATCACGAACATTCGGGAGAAGTAAGTTTGAATGTCTTAGTTTATTTTAAAGTACGCACAGTTTAACTTAACAATTAGTTTATTTCAACACTTTTTCCATTCGCTTCATACTTCGAACTCCAATACCCTGTATATTATCTCATGCCTACCGTCCTTTAGGGTACGACGAAGACGTGATTTCACACGAAAATGCCGATATCAATAACCATTCATTTGTAAAACAACCTCATGAGACATATTATTCTGTCACCGAGTCTGATAACCATGGCAATGACGATGATGATGATGATGATGATGATGATGATGATGATGATGATGATGGTGATGATGATGATGATGATGATGATGACGGTGATGATGATGATGTTGATGGGGACGATGATGATGAGGATGATAATGATGAGGACCTTACAACTCATTTTACACGCTACAATACTAAAGACTGTTGAGAAATTCTATACCAATGTTTTGAGCTTGCAATACTCTAATCGGTCTTCGTCGTTCATCGCATTGCCCAATCTCAGCTGAAAATGGTTCTGATCAAGTGTTGTGACATCTCAAACGAAGTCCGTCCACTCTCTGTCAGTGAACCTTGGGTGGATTGTCTGTTGGAAGAATATTTCAACCAGGTGAGCAACTCTCGTCCAGTTTGTCCTGATTGCGTGTGGCTTGATCAGAAGCACAAAGCTACCAAGTTGTATCTAGGAACGCAGTGATTTGCAAAACGCGGCGGTAAATAAACGGGGATTAACTAGGGCTTTGATTAGTTCCTACGAATTCCCGGATAAAAGGATTCGCATAAAACTGATCTTTGAACCCCACTCATAATGTATCGATACTTCCTCGAAAGTTTTGTGCGTCCTAATTGTGAAGTTTGTGTGAAGGTCGACAAGGAACGGCAGACAGCTACAATTGTCGTTACAGGGACTCAGGGACTTCCAGTAGTACCTACTGGAAGGATGTGGAGCCCAAAATGCCACTAAAACCCATGCATAGGCAAAGAGGCATGAAACTAGCAAGATCATATTGAATTCGTGCAAGCAAGCATTTGGTCGTCGGTCGCCTAGCTTGTAGGCAATTGGTCTTGATTCCGAAACCGAAGTCCGGTCAAGAGGCCGAACAATGTGTCATACCACGGTGACATTATTCAGGAAGCGTGCTCTATGTTGGTCTCCACACAAACCTCGCGTGAGAAATAAGACGAATTATCGAACGGATGCCTGACTCTGGGACTTTTCTTTCAAACGTGACAAGCTTTCTTTGCGACGAGTAGTCTCTGATAATTGCTGAAACGAAGAGAAAGAATAATGATAACGGAGGGGTGTTCTCCCGCTGTTTTGTTCAATTTCCGGGTACCCAAACTGGCTTGAACAATTTGGACTCTTCTCCAGGTTCATCTTAGTGATTCAGTTATTCGAAACTCAAATCGCACAGAAATTGCTACTTTGATGCAATTGCTTGACCTCCGCATTATTGTTTGAAGTGTTTGGGTTTCACATTGTTCCATGTTTACAACTATCAATTTTTTGAATAATTTATTGATACCTTCAGTTTTAGCACTCGGGGAAATATGCTAGAATGGTTCCATTACTACAAAGAGATCCCTTCACCTGTCATAACTTTGCTTACAAATATTTTATCGTAGTCTTATTTCCTGGGACCTCAGTTGCACTAATTGTCCAGTAAATAGTTGTCACATGTTCAGTCCTCCAGACTTGGAGGAGTTTGAAAATCACTAGTTCACGTTTCGAAATCTGAATGCTAGGTGATTGAGCCTGTTTGCGACTGATTCACATCTTTTTGTCCGACCTTGTTTCACTTGAATCCAAAGTGGGACGGGAATTTTCGAACATATAAAAATTTAGTGATGAGTTCAGCTGGAGGTTGTGCATTGTACCGGACGGAGGCGTCCTATGATAGAGAGAAGCACAGAAAACCGACCCCCAAGTTCAGAAAAAAGAATACAAGCTCGGTGATCTACGTACCTGTATTGAGGCTCAGATAATCAAGTAATATATGCAACATACTTCTAGTTATGAGCAATCCAGCTCAGAACTCAGGTAACACAGGACAGATTGGAACGGGATATCGAGTCAAGCCACTCACCTGGCACCGTCAGAGAAAAACGAACGTCAGTGGTAACAGCTTATTTACGCCGACCGATCACCATCAACCAGTTTCGTGTGCACGGTTATTTATTGGCAATGCACGAACAGACGCGTCGTAAAAGGGAAACATAGAATACATGATATGTAATAGAGCGAACTGAAACGGCCCTAAACGAGAGTTCAAGGGAAGCGGATAGGTCGCTGTAAACAATGTGACATCAAGACTGATGCAAAATGCACAAACATCAATTACATCGGATGGAGGGCACAGGTCAAAAATACAGACGTGAGACAGATGTGCTGGTACTAACATGTCACCAAAAACGTACCATGCTATCTATCGATCAAAAAATTCCTCAAAGGGGTAGGGAAGTAAGTAATAGAACAGGAGAAATGTTTGGACGCTGAGGGTTTTGGGGGCATAGGTTATATCATATGATGCTGTATACGAACAAAGTCACAAGTACTGACGGCAACCGTGAGTGAACATCTTTCAACGTAGCCATTGAAGTGCATCAAATGTGTCGAGGTCAGATTTTGTGCTAAGGAGTGATAATGCAATTATTAAAGGAGCGATGATCAAAGGGTGATCTAAGTAGACAATTTCATTCACTACAACGCGGGGTGCGACTCAAGCGGAGGGAGGACAATGGTGCTCAACTGAGCGATTTTTGAATTGACTTGTGTGGTGAATTTCGCCGAAACGGGTTGATCTTTGCAGTAGTCATATCTCATCCATATCGTACGGACTAAAAATACCTACCCGAATGGAACGCTCAGTATAATGCACGCGGTTTCCTATATGCGATCAAAAGCTCTTTCGCGATCGTGTTCACACAGCTCGATATTCCTATGATTGAACCAAAGTTAAGAGAAAAACTCTAATGATGTCTAGTTAGATTCGCGTTTTGTGATTTCACGATTTTGATTAACTAAATAGGTGATCATAGGTGTTACAACTACTCATGAGTAGCATAAGTAATAAAGAACAAACTTCAGCTAATGGGATATCTGAAACCATTTTCACTTTTTGTTTTCCCGTACGTGCATTCAAGTCCGATAGAGAAAAGCAGGAAGGTCTACCGGTTGCCCCGTTCATGGATCGGGATAAGGTAACCAAGTCATCCGCACAGATTGGTTTCATCAAATTCGTTCTGATACCCATGTTCCAAACTGTTGCGAAGGTGAGCGATTTTCATTGAGTAAACTCCCTATGTGGGTGCATTGACACTTGCTGTTCTGCTATTGTCCTATGCATAAAGAAACTTGGTTTAGGTTATGCAATTATTTAGTTCTGCTGAAACAATATTTTTCATATTTTTTCTATACCTTAGATCATGCGTGAACCGTCACAGGATCCTTCACGTGTATTTAGTTGTTATTGATTTCGAACTGATCACCGCTGATCAAAACAATCTCTGTGGTTGTTTTGTGCTAGTCAGCACATTTACTCAGAGAAACTAAAAGTATTCCGATTATTTTGTGGAACGTTTTCGATCACACTGCCAAATGTATTCCACGGTAGAGTTCACGTTTGCCCATATTCGAATATAAAAGAACAACAGCTTTTTAGGGGAATAAGCTTCGAGTACATCGCATTCGATTATTCCTTTACTCAAAATTGATTGAGCCATTGGCACAAGGTGATGACCGTGGACCGTGTAGCCCAGGGATTATGTTGTGAGGTCCTGACACGAATGACTACAGTTGAAGTCCTGACGGGAAAGTATAAAGTACCCACTGATGGCGAGTTCCAAACACGACGAAATAGTTATTCAGTGCATTTTGTCAGTCATGACAAAAGTTTCCATCGCGTTAAATGCATTTACCTCGTTGGAATTATTGATCTCCCAAAACATTATTCTATCAGTGTTAGGTAAAAAGACTATTTTTAC
>UZAN01040619.1:0-13301 GCA_900618425.1 Echinostoma caproni
GTCCAAAGCCTTTAGTTCTAACAAGAACCTAACCGCAAGGCAGCGGGTGAGGCGAAGTGGAAGCCCATATACTTGAATCAATTACTCCTCCACCGCTTTTTATCGACTGAAACGCCAGGCTTTGCTGTGTTGACATTAGACACTAGAGCTGCAGAACTTATGCAAGTAGAGGAACTTCGACAAACACATCTAGTGATCTACAGATAGCTTGATATTAAAATAGTATTAAAATAGCAAACAATATGTTACTCATTTATTCAGTTAGATCACATCCCAAATAACGTAACAAATATTTCCAAACCGAAAACTATTTGCTAGAAAACAAAAACAGCTGTTCGTCACTGGTTCACAGATATTTAGAGGGGTCTGATAGCGATAGCACCTCGGAGTTTTATAAAACTGACACGTTCCCACAGTACAGTTCCTTCTACACCAGTAATTAAACTCTCGCTTGTGGATCAACAAATGTGCTTGCATGTGACAACCACCAAACACTGATAGGCGGCCTAAATTACGTCATAGTCATGGGGTTCCTTGGACCAATAGAAGCCGCTGATTCATTCATGTATTTGGATTAAGGCCTGCTTCTAGAAAAATGGGCTAATGTAGTTGATCCATGGAATTGAATAGCGGTCTGAATACAAAAGTGTATCCATGCGAAAAACTCCACTACCTTATTCAACCCATATACAAGTGTAAAAGTTCGAGGTGCATCCTTGAATGTGAAATATCACTCGTAACACATTAGCATCAGTAATAAACTCTGGTAGGACCCAGGTTTAAATCACTTATTTTTCGCAACTGCATTTTGAGTTTTTCATAAAGCTGGCTCAAGCTCTCGTGAGAGAAAGCTGAAGTAAACTGATTTACAGTCTAAAGTATCGCTTTGAAGCTCTCTTTGTAGCTTCAACCAATTCAATACCAAATTTTCCAAGCATTTTTATTGATTTCCTTTAACGCGGGTTAATTCTTTTCAAAATGGTGTCAGTTTCAATTTAGATCAACCCATTGGACGGAGTTTGCCGAACTGGGACCAAGAATTTTACTAGATTGAATCAAAAACGCGAATAGTTAGTAACATGTATATTGTTCCGGTTAGGTTGTGGAAACGCTGGATGTAGTTGATGGGATAAACTGACGTTCAAGAGTAGCAAATTTCCGCGTATTGGTATGGTGAGAAAGTGCGTCACAGATCAAAACATTATTTTTTGTAATTCCTAATCATTGGTTGCAATCAAGGTCATTGTTCGGATAAGTTATGGTTTGTGCGTTTGTGGACGGTTGGTTGGTTTGTCAATTGATTTCAGTTGACATTTGCATGGACTTTTGCACAAACAGATGCCGGTATTTCGGTCAAACTTTACTCATCACCTCATCAAAAGAAGACATTAATACGAGTAATACATTAAACCACCAAGGGACTTTAGAAGAAAGACGCTATCGCTTTGCGATAATTCTAGCAAGATGGAAGAACGTCAGAATTTCTGTAGATGTTAAATGCGAGAAGGTAAATCCGGCAATAACAGTTTGTTCGCCTGCTTGCTTACGTAAACTCAGATTATTAACGCATTAATAATACGTAATGAATCTTGCTACAAATGACAGTTTATCCAAAAGCAATCAACTCTTATTACTATCACTTAGTGTGCACTTTAAGCTGTCGAGGTAAGTCTGAATCCTCACCGAAAATTTGGATTTCATCCTATGTTAAACCTTTAACTGAATTCGGGAGAGAGTATTTCAAATTTCACCTTCTGACAAAAGAGTCAGCGACAGGTTCAAAAAGAAACATAGACTTGAGCTTTTGTGGTGATCGTGCAATGAGTACGCACACACCCCGGTGCAGTTTCCAGGTAACCAATCAAGAAAAGGGATTTGCCGACCAATCCTTTGGTCTCAAGTGGCACCAAACGGATTGACTGAATGCAAGAAGGCAACCAAATGAACGATATCGTTGTCGATTGGGCATTGAGGAATGGACCAATGATTGTTGGATGCTTGTGATATTTATTTGCATGATTTTCCGAATTGAACTAACTTTATCCAGAGCTTGTCTTGGTTCTACCTGACGTTGCGCTACTTAGTAGGTCTTCAGACAGTCCGTGTTCACGCTATTCGATTCCAATTCCGAATACTACAGGTTTGCACTTGTTAGACTTTATCAGTAGTACACATCCCCACACGTCCCGGATTCAGACTGTGAACCCCCTATCAGGCGGTTTGTGCGGATTACAACTGTCAAAACTGGCGAAAACTTCGTCCAGCATCTCGAAGCGAAGCGCGATACACCGCCTAATAGAACCAGTTAAAAGTATAGCAGACTATCAGATCTGTTTGTGGTGCATGTTTAGACAAACAAACCCTGTGTTGTGTCACCAAATTATTATGTTTTACTCCAAGTATATCCGTTGCCCACTAATAGGTCGCACAGTATTATATCACAGGAGAACACCATAAGTGCAAAGAACACAAGATATAGCACAGTAACAATAGTAGCACACGGGAAACGAGAAAAGCGGACTTGCATTAAGTCCGTTAGCGGATGATAGTTCTAGGAGCGGAGGCTACCTAGGCGAAACACAGAACGCACGGTTGACTATCGACCTCTCAGGTCTCCCAAAGCATGCAAGAGAAGACACGGCTTCAGTAGTATAAGATTTTAAGGGCGTTGAGAACAAATCACTAGTCACCAGTCAATTTACAAGTTTTACTCTGCTTCTTATATCTGACTAAAAATAGCACTGATCAATGCAAGAAAACGAATGTACCAATGAAATACACAGTGAGCAATATCCAACCGGCCATAGGCTACGGACCAGACGGACGGAGAGAGTGAATATTGTTATACGACTCAAAATTATCGATTTATCTCCGCGAGATTAATATTGATCCGCGATGACCTTAATTTGGGTCGAATGTATTATAAAATTGTTTGATTTTGTTCACAGAATTAGAAAGTGTGAAGTCGGGTTCATCTTAAGACCAATGGCATTGATCTTCGTCCCAATACTTTAATAAGTCTCCTAGATAATTTTAAATTTTCATTCTCAAGTCTAAGTTTTTATGAGCAAAAATATTACAACGCCACCACCTACTCATGAGTAACTAGGGATTAAACATGAATATCCATCATTATTTACTTCTTCTGAATAGACAATTTTATGACGAATTTTCAAAATGGAGCAGAGAAAGACAATCAAAGGACTACCACGGTATGCCATAATGGATAATTTTATGCGGTGGAGGTCCAACACAAACGCCCAATCTCTGGAGTAGTGTGATCCCTACTCACGTTGCACGCTTTTTCTTGCTCAATTATAAGTTACCGGAAGAGGATGGCTCTATATGAATATGCTTAGGTTGCACTTGATACAACTGATCTTAGCTTTGCGATGATTTAACCTTGTGAATTTGATAATCCTAAATCCCCAAACGTCCTCAATGTTGCGGTGCAATCATGGCTATTTCATTGAATCCTAATTTAATTGGGCATTCAGAAAGAACGTTATGGGATATGAACATTGATTATGGGTTGGGAATTTCTTCTCGCTGGAACGTCGACAAGTGAGAGGATGACCTAACAGAGACTTTTGTACGAGGTCTATCAAGGCCCCACAGATACGATTTGTTTACTACTTCTCGTGCTTGAAGCACGAGGGCCCGTAGCCTTGAGCTTCAGTAACATCACGCTAGGCTAGATGTCCGAGCCCACTGCTTCTCACACAGGTCAACCACAGAAGTGGTCAACTTCACTGATGTTCAAACCTTCAAGGTGGCAATGGATGTATAGTAGTGGGAAACTAGATAGATAGAAAGATTAACAAATAGATCGACAGATAGATAGATAGATAGATAGATAGATAGATAGATAGATAGATAGATAGAAACAAGAACCTTCTGTCTCTTTGCTTAATCACTGTCAGAAAAATTCCGTTTGATTCCGGTCTCTCATGATACAATCTAATTGCCATTTATTAATCCACTGTTTTTTGGACGCTTTCAAGAAAATCACCAAAATGTTCCATCGAATCCCATCTTGAACAGTGGACTGCAATAGGTGCATATTTGATTTGGTGCCTAATCCGATATTTTACAAACCACACGTGAAAAATGAATTCCCAGGATAATTAGCTGTTCTTACGGATTTTGTTGTCGAACAGTATGCAGTACTGACAAAGTATTGAAAATCAGTTCTCCTAGCTCGCGCGAACTGCATTCCATTTTGCCTGTTCGCCGAGCTTGCCAATTTGTTTGCAAACGTTTCACCAACACCAGAATTGACAACATCACCCCGGCTGGGATGAAACGTTTGCAAACAAATTTTCAAGCTCGGGGAACAGGCAAAATGGAGTATGCAGGATTCTTATGATCTTTAAAGGTTGCTAATTGAAACCAATTAGTTCTGACCCCGCTATCTTCGAGGACACCGCCGGAAGACATGATCTAAAGAGAAGCTAATCGATGCGCATCCTTCACATGAAATGAAATACAAATTGTTGTGGTGAAGGTTAGCTACGGTAACGACTGAGACTTCCGTGTTTGAGACCTCTCCTCAACAAATACAAGTAAGTGAACCAATGACACATTGCTTGTGAATAAAACCAATACTTGAATTTATGTAGGTCAATTGAAAATACAAAAGGATTTCATTAATGATAGTTATGTATGAGGCAAAAACACACGAAACGCTCGATGGGCTTCCTTTCAAAAGGCCGTGTCTGGTCGTGTGTCAACATAATTGCGCAGTTTTGGAAGTTTGGCTAAAACTTGATCTCGGTTTTCAAAAAGTGATTTGTATTTCTCCTGAAGTAACAATGGGTCAGCTTTGAGCACGTGATCTATGGTGACCATCAAAAACAAGTCACCAAGTGTGGGTTTGTCACCAGCCACAAACCGTCCTCCGGATTCTTCGAGAGCCGTAGAAATGGACTGGTGAAACAAAGAAATGAAACAAATCGGAACGGGAAACCATTTGATCTCAAGTGCATAAGGGCATTTTGGCTACAGAGAGCAAAAGATAACCCCTTAATTGGGTCATACGCAATAAACTTTCCGAAATTTTGGGCACTGCCCCAGATACTACATTTGAAGACCGCTATTGAAAACGCTCATGTGAATACCAACGATGTAAAAAGAAATAATCTGAAACCATATTGTCAAAAGATCTATCCTATACATAGGTTCAAACTGACGGTCTATCCGACTACATAAAATTCCCTTCTCAAACTACTTTGAAAGTTTGTATGGGTAAAGGGTAAAGGAAAATACGTAACTTCACTAACACTGTTAATGATAAGAATGTTAAACGGAAACGTATCAATGTTTGTAAACAACTCGGCTGAATTTGCTCCTCTAAATCAACCGGAAATATCATCAAAAAGTCACTGTTTATTCTGACTTATGTATGTAACCACCTTGGCAACTTGCCATTCTGTTTGAGTGCGAATCGTATTCAAGTCTCACTACACTTAATTTTGTATGGTGTCCGTGTTTTTCTCTCTTTCACGTTGTCAGTTAAATCTCTCTAAGGAGAACCTTCTGTTTATCGACAGTTCCATCCCACACCGTGTCTCGCCCACATTGTTTTTTCCGGTGGATCCGTTCACGGGGACAGCCTGCCGCACACACTAACCCGAGCATACTACATGTGACATGCAACATGCTCGCGCTTGCTTAGGGTATGTATCAAATTTCAATACAAAATTGATCATTGTGTACTGTTCGTTTTTCTGAATCACCTACCTGACTTTGTTCATGGACAACAAATGATCGATCAAGTACAAGCACCATAATCCTACAGAATTTTAGACTTTTAATCAACTTACACTCAATAGTGTCGGAACAGTGTCTTTCATAATTTCTTGTTGAATATCTTCTTTCTTGTCCGGTGGTCCCATGAACACCTTGAAAAACTCCTTTTCCAAATCCGTACACTGGAACAGAATGGAAAAATCAATAATGGTGCTTTTTGATCAGCCATTAATTTTTGATTGAATCTCACAGAAAAAGCTAATAATTGTAGAAATGTATAGTCATACAGAAACATGTCAGTCTGTTGTTTGCGTGAAGAAATACGCTCAAACTTTGTGTGATTCACTGTTAAGGTAGGTAGTAACTGTTATTCAGCTTCCATACTCAGTTTTCAGTCTTGCTTTGTTTCTAAGACTGCAAAATTCTGGAATATCATTTATCTGTCTGACAATATATCTCTCCATCAGTGGGATAAACTCACATCGGTCCTTTCTTGAAAATCACCTCACACCCCTCCTTTAGAAAATATCTATAGGACTCTCTTCTTCATCTGTAAAGCACTGCTTGTAATGAAGTCTTTTCTTCTCACAATGAGATAAATTCGTCATTTCTGTTCGCGTTTATTGCTCCGATCATCCAAAGAAAGCTTTCTGAAACTAGTGGATTCTCTTTTGCGTGTGAAAAGAACATCACAATGTCATAGTATGTAAGGTTTTCCTGACTTAAGTTAACAGCTAAATTTCAGCGTAACTTCAAGAAAAAACAAACTTTTTTTATCAAGTTATAACCTGTTTTGGGTATAATCAAAATTCTTGGCTTTTGATATTCGGTTGACAATACTAACAGGTTTTCATACGAATAACTTACTTTACCAATCATACGTTCAATCTTATAAAATTCCTCGTCCGTTTCGCCCAGTATATGATACTTGTGCGCAATCCATCGGGCAATAGCCATGCTTTCGTCATAGTGAGTAACTTTTCCATCATTTGCATTGGTAACTTGGAGCGAAGGTAATTTTCCTCCGGGTATAGTGGTTTTCAATTTCGGCCAATCCGGAAATTCTACGCGTTCATCAATGAACGGTATGTCACAGGCGTGAAGCGTTAGCCGAATCAATTCGCCCCGCCCACGTAAATTGAAATATACCAGCTATATTAAGGAAAACAACGAGATTCATGGGGTAAATTAATGGGCAAACATTTGCCTACTCATAAGTAGATAAACAGAAACATTAAACATTTTGTAGTTCTTACAGCAACTTGTCCTCATGTTTACAAGTCACATCGAAATGATGTGGTTCAATTAACCAATCAAATGGTTCAGTCTCAACAAAACCTATATCGTTCTATCTGAAAGTAATTTCTAAATAAAGCACAGATTTGAGTGAATATATTATACTACTAGCTCAAATAAATCGCAACTCATTTTAACTTTGATCCTCCAATTTAGACCAAAATCAATACTTATAAATCAGCTTTCCATAGTGTCCGAGTGCAATTCGATAGTTTAAGAACACAAAAGCTCATCATGTACATACCATCAATCACAAATATTTCATAAACTAAAGCTCTGCATGTAATATGAGACAGAAGAGACTCCGGAATCACTCAAACTATTTAAAAACGCCGCAAAAAGGATCATAGTATTTTCATCTTACAATAAATTGGAAGTCCCAGAAAACCCCCTCTTCAAACCATGACGACACACCTTGTAAACAGGTTCAGTCATGTTTTCGAATCGAATTTTGGCAGGGATTGTGCACACAGTTGCATTTGGATCGTTCTCTGCCTTATTTATATATGTGAGAGATTCACTTGTTGTACGCCGTGTTGCATACACGTACAGCTCGGCCTACGTACGATGTATGGTAGCCTAACAACTACAATCAATCACCACGACCTGCAGCGCTCACACAAATGTACGTGCGCGCAGGAGAAGTAAATGACAGACTTGTGTGCCTGCCATTGACAGCGCTTATCACAATGGTCAAAGGGTTAACTCAGTGGTTTGGTTCGAACACCAATTGCACGTGACTTCTTTTTGCTTGCGTGCGTGTTTGTGTTATCAAATGGATGCGAATTGCTCAGGTCATCTTGGCGTGCAACATGTCACCTATCACTTGCAATGGCAAAAAAGTGATGAGTAAGGGTTAGCAATGACTGTATGCCTTCTTCAGATTCCGACCAGATCCTAGCGTTTCCCTCCGTCTTGTCTTCCCAGTCACTTTTGAGCACTCCATTGTAAGTTGTATCACCAACGTCTCTGGGATATCCAAAACCTCACGTTTGAAGGAATAGAAGAAACAACACGTTGTTATTTATCATTGCCGTGTATTTCCAAATCTTCACTCGCCTTTCACTGTTCCGATAACCTATGCAAGCTAAAGGAGCACCGGAGAGTAGTTAATCTCATGTGCTGTGATTTATGATGGGCCTTCACGCTTATTATTTAAATCCGAATTCGTCACTGTTTGCATTAAAGAAATAATGGACAACGAATGACTTATTTAATAAGACTCGGCGACTAACATAAAATTATTACTATTTATCCTAGTCAAAATTTGTTTCAAGTAGGTCACGTTTCGTCATATTCCAGAAACAAGTCACCAATTAATTAGCTGCAACAGTATGGCTAAAACATCGAAACAGTGTGTATTCGGTACAGATCTATAATCAGACTTGAGCTAATCGGGTTTTCCGTCCACTGACGACAGAGGCAAGGTCACACAATAACAGAATAAAGTGAACTGTGACAGTATACTTGTATACTGAGATTCCTGCAACCGACTGTTCAAAATGGAGCATTATCGGCCTATCATTATAAATTTACTTAACTCGGTGTATAGAGGTTGTAGCAATTTGATTCAGTGTTCCCCATAATCGTTTTCAATGCTTAGAGGTGAGGGCAGATCCACGGTTCGATGGGTTAGACGCATGGTAGATCATCGTATAATAGTAAATATTTGACGGGTCAATATATCAGTTTGAAGTCCTTCAAGAGTGTCACGGAATTGGTGTGTGGGAAGGAAAAACTAAAGGCAAGTTGAAACAGTCGGTCAGAATTCAGAGGAACTGGTGAACATTGGGGTCGGTCAACAAAGAAAAAAAGCCACAAATCTGTAAAAGCAGAAGCTCTGCGTTGATACTCAGTAACATCGGTTAAAGCCAGCCATGAGACAATAGCAATATAACTTTTGGGTCAAATGTTAAATGAACAACCAAGATCAAGTGGCGGCATTGTGACTTATTGGGTACCCTTCTCTTGAAAAATAGCAAGGAAGAAGAGATTACCGGGACAAACATGCTCCACTGGAAAAGGCTGGACTACTGGTGTTTTGTGAAACAGTTCAGTAAAAGTTGAATAATGGAAGGCGGTTGTTTGCATCTAAAACAAGAGATAAAATGTCCTCTCAGCTTACAAAGATTTCCTTCTAATCAGTGCGACGCTAACATATCTCCATTTTCTGTCTAGTCCAGTCTAGTGCGTCGATTATAAAAAGGTAATCATTCGCGGTTAAGAGCACCATTCACGAAGAAATTTCTTCTAGAAGTATCGCATCAGATGGTTCCATGTATAAGGCGATCATAGTACTGATATTTGACTGACTGATTACAGTTCAGTCAGATGATAGAGGTGAACAAGTGGAGTAATCTAATGTGATAAGGCTAGCGGTAGTGAATGCTGGAGACATGGAGGGGGTAAGAGGACAAAAGGTGACGATGCCTTGGAATTTCTCAAATAACGCCTGTCCAAAGTAACTAGCATGCTCCCCGCATCTCAACCTTACATTCTCACTACCATTCTGCACTTAGTGTTCCAGCAAACAAAGGATAAGCTGCCCCAGGAGTCAAAACCCTTCGTTTTATATCGTTGAAACTTTCAACCTGCACTTTAGGTGCACAATGCATTGCACATACGACCAGGATATTGTCAAAACGTATTGTTACGCACTGTCCTGAGGTCCTCTGCAAGAAAACGGTTAGGTGCATCCGCAGTTCGATTCTCTGTCATCTCACTGATAGCGGGCATTTTGTGAATAAATTGGATGCTTTCAAAATAATTCACACTATGCAAAGGAAATAAGAAGGTACCTTTTGATCACTGCTCAGGCGATTGCAATTCACAATTACAATACTGAACTATGCTATCAAAATAGGCTTGTTCAGACACTGCTGTTGCCCTGGCCTGGATGGCGGATTGATTGTGCTAAGGGCCGAGCACCTACCCTACTCCTCACACTCCCACATTTCATCAGTATCATATGCCGCGCTTTTAACAGTCAATTACTTTTGCACACACTATCCCATCCCGATTACATCACGTTCCATGAATGATATACAGTTTTTAGTGTATCTCATTCCATTGTTCAGAGGCACCAGACACTCTTGGTCTTGGGTGTGAGTTTCACTCCTTGGAGATCGTTAATTGTCCACTGGGTAAATTCATTCAAATGCGATTGAAATGCTTCTGATGAAGGCGAAAGAGAACAATACAGCAGTTTCGTTCTGCTTCCGAATAGACAGTAGCGCATACAGTTTCTCTCAATTAAATTTATCCTAGTCTTCACTTAGCTGGCAAATTTCATAAACATTTTAATCTCTACACCTTACCGTTTCCCATTCCTATCACCCAATCCACGACTCTAGCGTTGACTAGCCTTATCACGTTAACTTGTTTCTCTGGCCCACGTCTATCTTCGTTATAAACTAAGCTGTATTCAGTCAATCAGATATCAGTACAAAGATTGCCTCATATATGTCACCGCCTGATGCGCTATTTCGAAAAGAACTATCTTTGCGAGCAACGTTTTCCAACTTATCTACTGGAATACTTTACGAACTTATTATTAACCAATCTGATCAGTAAAATTTGCATTGACAGAACGACAAGAAAAAACAGGAAATTCAATGCTTTCATGGAGATGATAATTATCTTAAACTAACTAATAAGTCACGAGTATACAAACAAGTCAAGTCCGGAGGCGTATCAAAGAGGAAAATGGAAAATGCCTAACTTACATAGGAATACAATTCATATCAGCCACGTCCTTGTGTCTTAATGAGCGCACCGTAGAACCGAGCCGTTGGACCAACACCATTCTATTTATCTAATTAACTGCAAGGATTATCTAATCTACCCGAGATATTGTACAAACATGTACACAGGATCTCGGAGCACAAATGGCGAGAAAAACGCAGACCAACCGGTAAAGTTGTTCTCCCAAATTACGCCAAAAGCAAAGTCTACATCATCGGCTGTGATAACGCCAAAACCCCTCCGTGACGGCCTTTGCTCACACACGGAGGGCCTTCGCGCCGAGGAGTTTGCATCAACACTAGGCTCCGCATTTCTGAATCCAAACCGAGAGATGTCAGGCAAGTGACCGGAATTACCAAATTTGGTAGTCAAACGCACCCATATATGCACACTTAAGCTTGTTCAATTCAACCAAAAGAACACCAGTGACATGGATAGTGTGGAGAATAAAGTTCATCAACCATCCTTGCTATTCAAACAGTTAGTCACACATATGCAAATGTACAAACACACGCCCCCTGTTTGACACAACAGTATTTAAATCTTGGGAAGGGTTACTCACATTTACGAAACACAGACGGATTAGCAACTTTACTGATTGCGTTGTATTAGTGGTTTTTACTTCTGCCCATTCCAACCATGTTCCCTGTCTAATTCGACTGCCGGTTCTCTATATACCGTTACAAATGTATCATCTTGAACCAACTTTTTGCCTTGATCAACCACTCATCCAATCACAATGGATGACATAGTTGGAAGTTCCTAAAAGTTAAAAGTAGATTGTAGATACTTAGACACACAAAGATCTCTCCAGACTGTCCGTGTAAACCGATGAAAAATTAGAATTCTTCATAGGGTAACTGATGATGTGTTGATGAGGTGCGGGTGATGGCAAAAGCGCAAATGCTCGAAGTAACCTCCGTGATTTTTTAACTTCACTCATATAATACGGTCCGGTTATATTTGCTCAGTTCCTTCGTGTCGTGTGGCACTATCACAAACACAGAATCTATCCTTCTTGATTACACCAGGATAAACAATTGTAGTGTAGTCCAAACTTTCTTTGCTCAAATTGTTGTTTGGCAGATTTGTATTTTCCATGTCGAGATTGTGAATAGCTTCGGTGGGATCTGAACCCATGCATGGATGCCATCTACGCTTCGGCATAACGCACGCTCTACCAGGTAAGCTACGAGATCACACCGATAGCACTGATCTTTTCACATTCGGATTACCCTTCCAATTTAGGTGGCATCCATGCCTGGGTTCGAATCCCATCGAGGCTACTGAACCTGGATGCGGAAAGAACCACGCACCGCGTTTCCAAAAACAATAATGGATATTTATCAATTAAATGACATTTTTAACATGACGAATTAATAACCAAGGAGAACATGTGGTCAAATCTAAATTCGCTCCATACTCTCAGTCGTTCTTTAGCTCTTGGTTACTTGAAGTACTGCTATGGCAGCTTGTCATCGTAAAGTGAGTCTCTGTGTACTTTTATTACAATGATTTGCTGTTCCGCTGCTAATGACTCAACTAATACTTGACTGATAAGATGTTTCAACGGAATATGTCAGTAGTTTGACAAATGTCGCTAAATTGAACCCAAGTGAAAGGAAAGAAACAAAAGCAACAATTATTTAGCACGACAAAGTCATCTGTTCCTCTATGCATTTGGTTGGACAATCAGTTGCCAACAAAGAAGAATCTATAACTTGAAGCTAAAGTGGCGTTCTCAGTCAGGATTTTAATTTGAGGATCGCCCATGGTAACAATAACATAAGAAACATCCTGGTCTATGATCATCAGTGAACATGGCAATATTGACTGAAAATTGTGAATGGATGAACAACTAGATATAAATCTTCAAATCCCACTTTAATGATTGCTGTGTGACGTATGAGTCTACTGAGAAAGTACTTTGAGCCTAATGGGGTGGAAAGCGTTACAGTGGACAATCAGTGATGCAAGTGCCATGGTAATGAATGAGACGAAGAGATCAATTGCTTTGAAGCAAAACGAGGCAGCAGCACGATATTAAATGCATTGTTCAAGATATACAACAAGAAAACATACTTATTCTCTTTTTGTGTGGCATACGCAATTTGCGGAAAACCATACGGATAAAAAAGAATGAACACTGGGTAAATCTTATTTTGGAAAGTTAATAAAAACAGTGTTAACTATCAGGTAACAATTAGTGGATGCAAAGAATGCCACCTACTCCACCGAAGTCAGTATCTACCGGGCACAGATATTATCTTTCCGTATTTTCCGGCCGTTTGAGGCCTTTTTCACTGGTCCTCCGGAAATTTACTAGATCCCTCATTGCAGGCTATAATCGTGAACTCACATTTACATCAGTCAGGCACAGCCAAATGCGAGCCAGAGCTAATGTGAAAGACAGTTTCTATGTCGAGACTGTTTAACGTTCAGTAGCCTCGATGGGATTCAAACCCAGGCATGGATGCCACCTAAATTGGAAGGGTAATCCGAATGTGAAA
>UZAN01040619.1:29542-59862 GCA_900618425.1 Echinostoma caproni
AGGCTGAAGTTGAGTGAATGTCTATGTGCAAAATGTTCGATTGACAACAAGCAATGGGATCACGATAATTGGACAGGGAAAATCCGGGTGAAAATGTGTGAACTGGACATGAGATGAAAAGAGTTAGCCAAGAATGAATATAACAGTTGTGAAAGTGTGCGAGAAAGATAGTACATGAGGCGTGAGGGGAGTGAGAGAATAGAATGTGTCACATAGAGATATGCGTAATTGTTCTTATGGCCATGATAACTGCAGCGCGTGAACCGGATAACGTTGCTTGCACAACTCCGGCTTCATGATCCTAATTGCTATGGACTCCGTGGTTGTTAGGATCTTCCCACGCAATCCTTTGATGTGGCTCTTAGGTGCAGCGAAGAAACTTGCAACCGATGTTTCTGGGTCCGTTCTGTGTCCACTGCCGACAAAATGTTGCACAATTGAGCTGTTCAAGGTTCTCACTGTTCCTCTCCGAAGAATGGTCGGACAATATTCAGATATTCTCTTGGACAAACGCCTCGTTGTGTGTCCAATATAGCGAGCACTACCAGTGTACGTGAACTGATATAGAATAAAAGAATGGGGCCGACGAGGCAATTTATTCTTTAGTTGTTGAACGATGAATGGTTTAGTCCTGGATAAAATTCTCAAATGCGCAGCGGGAAAACAATTGGCAACGGCCTTGGATAACCGATATTGCAGGATTTATAATGCTTTATCTCCCTTGAAGGGAACGTTGACAAAAACCTCCCTTCTAGCCAGTTGTACTTTGCATCGGTTGGTTTCGATTCTAAATGTCGTCGAACAAACTCGTCTGGGTATCCGTTCTTCCTGAGGATGTGTCTTATGTAGGTCAACTGTTCGTTCAGAGTTTCCGGACTATGAATTCTCTTTGTCCTGTATGCTAGACAGTTCACTAAATTCCTTTTGTATTCCAGTAGGACGAAACTTTTGACATGTGTATACTGTCCATCCCACGAGCACTTACGGTATACTCTTTCGATATGACCATCCTCTGTACGGCTTGATTGAGCATTGAGGTGTACGGGGTACCTTGGACGGTTGAGCCTGTCCAAAGGGTGTATGATCCGAGAATCTGAACACAGACTGCCTAAATGGATTGTGGATTTTTACACACCTCCCAGCTGTTTCGCGGGTCAGGTTTTGGCCAGCCAAAGGCTACGGATTACCCAGGAAAATCTACCTGCCTTGGCTTGAGCAACCTGGCAGTGTTCCACCCACAGGTAAATCATGGAACTTTTTCATTTACAGATATATAGATATATATATATTATCCGAATGCACCATCATTACTCATTGTAAGAAAACACAAACTGGCGAACAAGCTCGTTTTCGGTGATTCTTCTACAGGCTAATGCATTACAGTTTAAATCAAACTGTTTAGAAGCGGGGGAAAATCATGATAAGTTGGAAAGACATAATCAATATTCCAGTTCCATGACCGGATGTTGCTCACATATTGGTCCTCACACATGCACGCTGGTTTGTGTCATTAATGGTGGGTGGGGGGTGGCTGTGCCGTGTGTGCTGTTGGCCATGGAAGACCGAGTGCTCTTGCGAACTGTTTTTGGGAGCATAGTTTGGGCGTATGTAGGTGGATTCCGATCGCTTCAGCTGTGGTCACAATGCGATATCCAATCCTCTTAGATCGGCGGGTGCGAAGTAAATAGAGGGATCGAAGCGCCTCGGGCACACTAACTACGTGGTTTGATTCCAATAGGTTTGAAACGAATGAGCTGTTGATGGTCCTAATTACTCCACTATTCAACCAGGCCGAGTGATGATCACGGACTAGTTCAGATAAACTTCTGCTCGTGCAGCCAATGCACCTTGCCCCACAGGAATGGGTAAATAAGTATACGCAGAAAGAGACGGCAATAACAGGCAATTTATCTTTGAGTTGAAAGTTGGCCTGGAGATAATCACAATACGCATTTTTGCTGCGGAGAATGTTTTTTCTACAACTATACTCAGCTTACGTTTCACCATATCAGCAGTTGTGTCGCCCTTGAAAGGTAGCGATATGTAAACCGTTTTTTCTCCGCAATAGTGGTCTTATTTGGCAACCGATGACGACCCAAAATGTTGTCCACAAATCACTCTGGGTATCCGTTTTCAAGGAAAATTCCTCGAATAAATCTCAATTCTTTATCAATGGTATCGTCCGCACATATTCTTCACGCCCTGGTAGCGAGGCAATGAATCAGGTTTCTTTTCCGTTCCAAAGACACATGGCTTTTGAAATGTATATACCGATTGTTCCATGATGGCTTCCAGTGGATGGCGCGTTGGATAGTTCCGTCTGATTGGTGGTTTAGTAGAACGTCCAGAAATGCAAGCTGCTCATTCTCTTCGTTCTCTGGAGTAAACTTATTGCTTGAACGAGCTTGAACGGTAAATCGGCGATGGAAATCCCGTTATCGTCACGAGAAGACCCTACGGTGGTTAACAGCGATATTTTACAAATAAGAAAACATTAACTAATATGATTCACTTTCGATAAACTTTTGGATCATTGGATGAACCGGGATTACGAGCGATAATGAGGTGTAGCAATTACCATCTAAAGGAAAACCTCTGAATAGTAATGAGTTATACGTAATTTTCAACTGTAGCAATAACTCCGCTTCCTACCTTTTTTCAATGTTCGCGTATCACAAGCAATCGATTGAGGTAGTTAAATAGAGTTCATCAATAGGAAAAAAGGCAGTGCCATTTGCATCATATGTTTGCTTTATTGGATTCAGTATAGTGTCATGTGATATATGAGAGAACTGTATCGATCTATGCAAGAATCACGTGAATGTTCTTTGTATGTGATTTGATCTGGCCGATCCGCTGTCCAGATGTCGTGTGCCTTGTCGGCCCCACCTCAACCCCGTTCAACCCAAAACAATTGCAGAGTATGAATTTGAGGTTGTCCATGTGCATGAGTGCTTGCTTCAGAGTGTGAAGTTCGCCTATGAACGAATCTTTACTGAGAGGTGCAAAAGAATGATAAACTGACCAATGAACACTCATTCATTCGGGCAAAATTGTGCACAATATGATAGAGAAACGCTCAAACAGACAGACACACTTAGACGAACACATTATGACACAAAATCACCAAAACAAACGCTCAAGGACAATAGCACTGAATTGACACATCGCTCATAGGAAGTTCATTCAAGTTTCAGCGCCTGGGAGACGTGAAGTATATCTTGGTTAGGGCTTAAGCTGGGAAAGACGCTCAAAAATAGACATCCAAGTATAATTGAAAACAAGAAATCATTTGATAGAAAAGAAAATCACACTGCCATTTTAAATAAATAGGTAGGAACGAACCAGTTATGCCCATGAGTTCTGAATTTTTTCCATGTTTTTAAAATTGAACAATCTGTGGGGGAGGGTCCAGTGGGCGAGATGAATAGAACGTCACATTAAAATCATTATTGACTTAAACTCTAATAAGAAAAGGAAAAGAGTTTACAATAAAATCCATGAAACTCTGAAATCGAAATCACGTGACGTCACAAGGACACTCACGAAACACACATTCTGGATGATGTATTAGATGGACTTAGACAGGACAAACACCGATGAGGAATAGCTATAAGAAGGAATATGTGTGTTTGCAAGGACATGTACGATGATTATGATGATTGAACTGCTTGTGAGTGGACGGCATGAGATTCGTAGAGCAGCAGTCGACTTTCATCCGTCGGATCACTCATGTCACTGAGATGTGGATGGGTAGAATGCGGGGAGGTGGAATTCGTCTGATGGTTTGCACACGCACCTGGGCTTGACAGTTCCGGAATCGGACTGTGTGTTGTTTTCAATGTTCTTCCGCCTTAGTAGTCGGTGTGCTATCCGAGTTTTCTTCCAGATCACTAGCACCAATAATTTCACCGTAACTCCCGTTTGTGCTCGGCCCGTTAGTAGCAGCGTCTCCCTCATACAGAGGATTCTCAACCTCTAATTGCCCGGTCTGGAATATCAGGAATATTTGGTCAGGGAGTATGTTGAAAATTACTCCACAAAAGTATTCTGGATCATGCAGAAAATTGTCTGGCAATTCAGCAAAACTTTCTAAAAAGCCTTAATTATTATGCAATGGACTTCGTATTCAAAAACGCCAAATGGAAAAATATGTGTGATATTGGATTATATATTTATAGGTAAATTCAGGTATATAACTTACGCTAAAGCTCTGATTCCGTTAAAATTCAGTCGGATCTGATATCCTAATTCTGTCAAATATATCAGTACTTGAAGCGTTTCCAGTGTACAAACAACATTCACAAACTAATTTCCAAACTGCCTCATCTGATGAACTGGTAACGTGAGCAACTACCCAAATGTCAGTGGCAATCAGAAATAACAACAATACAATCCTAACATGAAGATCACGTCCCCATCATTGTAGATTTTGCTTAAATACTCATTAAAAGCAGTTCCACGCAAATTTAAATTGAACGATTGTTGTTTTAGAATAGTTCGGAGGCCATCAAATTTCTGGAGGAAAATGCTTAACCGTAATTATTCCGTAATTGGTTTAAATTAAACAACTTCAGGTACGCTTGGGATAAACTCTTTATTTTGCTGCTTCTAATGGGATTGCCGCACACTGTTGATGGTATCATAGGTTTGATTGGGAAGTATCACCCAATGATAATCAAGCACAATTAGTGAGAATGTAAGAGAACCATGAACAAATTAGTCTAAGTTAACACATAAGAAAATGTGAAACTACTTGGCACGTGATTTGCATTGGCCAACAAGTGAACAATGCGTTAGTGTAACATTTTTTTAGAACATTAAAAGCAGATATTTCCGAAATTGTATTCCACTTATTTGCTATCAATTTAGAGGAATTTAACCTTTAAGTTCTCATTGAGAATGAACATTCTGGTCATCTGGCAAGTCAAACGCGAAAAGAAAGCTGCCGGACACTGGAAAACAATCGTTTGTGAACAGAGTGATTGATTGTTTGATTGATTGATTGACTGATTGACTGATTGACTGATTGATTGATTGATTGATTGATTGATTGATTGATTGATTGATTGATTGATTGATTGATTGATTGAAATTCTCTGGTTTCATCCTCTTTTTGGAACGCGTACGTACCGTGGCCAATCCTGGACATTCGTAAACCGTAAAATCACCTTCTTCAACATCCGATTCACTACCCTCTTCACTTCCTTGAGCAGCATCACTGGCTCTGTGAAAAAGAAATCAAATTTATTTCACGAAATAAACAAATAAGCTCCTCCGTGTAAACATAATCAAATACTTAACACCACTGATTTAAGCGATCACATTTCGGTTAGCAAAATTCAAGAAACTATAGCGATTTAATTAATTTTCCTGTCCGTATTGCGCATATATGGATTGAGTTCCAAGTTTTCATGCATTTCTATGATGGGGAAAGCAGTATTGTCTAGCTAGTGAATATATTTTGAAATGGGATTAGGCACCCGTGGGTTGACCTCGTCCCTGTTGTGTTTCATAAATTCCCAACAGATTTCCGCAATCCAATGTCCACGCAACCTACCTTTCAACGGCTAACATCTGCTGTTTCTGATGCTGGTAGTGGTACATTTGTGCCGAGTGGGCCAGTTTACGATCCCCGTCCAAACTGACATTGGTTGCATCGCCCAATAAACTTCCGGTCGGACTGGGCTTTGCAGGTAGTAGACCTCCAAAGTCGTTTTCTTGATTCCGTTTCTTGGGCAACTGAACTCTGGAATGATTAGTTTAATGAGTAAAACGATGGTGAGTTAAGACCAGTTCTTTAGGACAAAAGGTGATTCAAAAGTTAGCATTTCATGATGCAATCTTATGATCAACTGAACATCTTGAGTGCAGCCAATCAAAGCAAAAACAATAGAAAATATTTTGTTCTAAGACCAATTTTTCCTTAGTACTGACACGTTATTATATTATATATAATTCAAACCATAAAATCCAATTTGTACTTCCAGGAAACTTGATTTTGAAAACTATAATTTGCATAGGAAACTTATCAAAGGAACATTTAGGATATTTTCCCACGGGAAACCCATAAGTCCTACTTCAAATTTGAAACTCCATGTTTTGCTTACGCGACTTATAGCAGACATACCCACTACATGTAATCCATAATCCATGCGATCAGATACGATCTGAGTTATAACACACCTGTGACGTAGTATTCAAAGCAAGCGATATCTAATCAATAATTTTTCTAGGGTAATCAGATTAACCAACGAAAAATGGATATCAGTATATAATAGTATTGTTACCATGGTAATTCTAGCAACTACGCAAGATGAGATAATTATCTTGAACGGAATCACAGATGGATACACTGGGACACTTAAGCTTATTTATTCACACGGATCGAACCCGGCCAAAAGATAACGTTTCTTTCAAACAAGCTATATTTTTGGTTAGTCACTCCAAATGTATCTTTTTGTAAGATTCCAATAACTTTAATACGCCACATCCGTAGAAGCCAGATTTTCTGTTAACACGCAGTTACAAAATACAATCAAATTTTTCTACTTACAAACATCGGTAACGTAGAACAGATGAACAACACAGGAACTATACAATAACTCAGAATTCAGCAGTGTGCATTGTGTGCACAAAACAAGAATCTTACTTGAGGCAGCTGAGAGCTGCATTCAACTAGGCGTGTGTGTATGTGCGTGGGTACAGTGTCGTATGAAATTTGCGTAAAAACAGAGGTTACTATACAATGCGTTCTACCAGTAACAGCCCTGATCGGCAAAGAATGAACAGCTATTTTATCGCTGTGAACGTAAAAAAAGCCTCCACGGTTGATTGTTACTCTAACATAAATTGAATTTAAAATTTTCTAACGAAATGCGTGCAATCTTTTTGATCGAAAACAAAATTTAAAATTTAAACCAAACATTTGACGGTATGATATTTTCAGACAACAGTAGGCGTCCTTCAACAAATTTATTTCACCTAGGCCATTGGCTTCGAACACCTGGTGGGAGCGAAATCCTGCTTTTTGAAGTTTTTAGAGTAGCGCTGCACAAAGTGCCGTGTTTGTCTTTCCATCCGGGGGCGATCACGCACTCGTTCAATGGGGACAATTTTACTATGTAATTAGATTCCAGGTGCTCACAAATCCCACGTTGAATAAACGGTATTATGATGGCTCCAACTGGAAACAGGTTGAGATACTTCGTTTTTTTATAAACCACAGAACCGAAAGGATTATACAAGAATTAAATAAATCGAAAAATTAAATCCCGAAAGCTCTTAAAAGTTTGTTGAATTGGGGAGGTGCAACCAATGAAATATAAGCGAGGTTAACCAAGGAAGAAATGTTTATTTTGAAATAGTTCAGGTGAAATAAAGTATTCAATAAATAATGCAATTTTTGTTCGACAATTCTGAAAACTCTACCTCTTCGACAACCGTTTGTTCTTCCTTCAACAAAACCATTCTTCATTCAATTTTTATTGCTTTTTTGAATCTGTTAGCGATTAAATAAAAATTGACTTTAAACAATTGAAAATTTAATTATTTTTGAACTCTTTCGACCTTAACCAAATTAGGCTCAGTTAGTTCCATTTGCAGAGGAGCAAGCTTTGTCCGTTATGAACCATGTTACCATCGCTGTGCCAAGTACAGTTTCAGTTCACTTTGAACAGTCATGAACCATGCACGCACCTTTGTGCGTCGGGTTTGGTTGATGTCTTTTGGCTACCCATTTGGATGAACAGTAAGATAAAGATAAGAAAGTTGAAAACTGAGTCGAGTGGAAAATGGAGAATTTCAGTGGGCTTATGTTGCAAAGAAATTGAGAAGGTGCACAAACTCCATTGTTTACGACACTCAGCCATATCACTCATTGTCTCTAACCATCGGTTACGATCATCCCGAGGTATGCAACCAGGTGACCTAACGGGACTTATGTGACTGCGTATCCTGGTTAGAGCTTTCATACCCTGGTACCAGGTCTTAGCTTGACCACCCATGGCTTTATTCCACCCACTACATGCCTCGGCGAACATCGCTCGTCGTGGCAACCTATTTGGTGAAATGCGTAACATTTTCCAACCAACGTAATCTATGAAGGTCGACTATTTGTATGCCAAGTTTAGTTATTATATAAACATAAACATAGTATTCATTTTTGGGGATTTTAACCGTTCAGGGAATATATAATGTGCCTTATGAGATGTTTTAACGTGTGCAGAATACATGTTTGGTGGTTACCAATCTAATGCACATTTGCATCACAGTGATATCCATCTTATTGAAAAGTTGAGTATATAGTGCGACACTCAAACCCGGTCGTTAAGAACGAAATAAGGAAATAAACGAACGATTTTTAAATATTGATCTCTACCTCGGACCGTATGAGCTTGCTGAAACCACCATACAAGCAATGCAGAGGTTGGGCGAAAAGCATTAAGTAGACAAAGCCTCCCACTGACGCAAGTGTATCCTCTGAATGGATTTCAGTGGCTGGACTACGTGTTGCTCTTGTCGCCTCCCCGGTGTTTACTGACACAAGTAATAGATGGAAGAGGACTACAGTTGATCCAAATAAGATTTCGTTTGAGGAATCGAAAATCCTGGTCAATGCGTTCAGTTACACAGACCGCATCAGAGATCCTAATCGGGGACATCGTGACTAAGATGATCAATAGTCAGTCACATTAGGAGATACGGTTGATTTTCGTAAACAACGATACTCGTGCAGTTAATCATTTTCCAGCTATACCTGGTTTACTTGCATAGTGTATCTTTTTCTTGACAAATCTCTCGGATTGGTACTTTGTTTGTCAATTAAACATGTAGCCGAAAGACAAGAAACAAATAAGTGCAAGGTTGTGATAATTGGAAAAAGAAATTCACTACTGCACGTGACCAATACGTCTTTATTCATGAAAAACGATGTGAAAAACACTTGCTCTTGGACCTATTTCCGAGCACACTTTGATGTATGTCCAAAATCCTCGCACTTTCAGGAAGAAGGGAAAATCTTTTGGCTACGCTACCACTGTTATAAATAAACTACATAGGCCAGAGCCGGAACGATAATTGTGTAGTCTAAAAGAAACTAACGTGATTACACACATCGTATCATAGTATTGATTCATCAACCGGATACGTATGCCTGACGAGCGGCAAGAATCGCGAAACCGGTGGTGTGCGTCCACGGAATTTTTTCCGGTCAATCATATAATATATATTGTAAAATATGTGCATATATGTAGATATATATCATAAGGGACTGAGAAAAAGACAAGTAATGAAATTTGATGTGTGGTGCATGACAAGCGTGAATGCTTTATGTAGGATATGGCACAGCTGTTCATACCCTGTAGAGCACCTTTACACACTTAACTTATTGAAGACCACTACCGTTCCAGATGATAAATACCATGCTGAAATAAACAAAAAGCTGTTTTCCCAAAGACCACATTTATCCGTGTTGACTCAGCAATTAGAACGACGATGATTTCAAGAACTAAGCAGCTGCGGTAGACAAAGTGCGTTGTTTTGCGATAACTCGTCTACCGATCAGCGTGAATCTCAATCACAGGCTGGTCTCGTACGCGATTTTTCATCAAGACTGTGCAACCAATTCTGCGTGCAATATGCATGAGTTGGAAACGGTTTTCTTAAGATCAATCGTGTGTTCCACTTACTTTTGATAGTAAACCACAGCTCCAGTGATCACCATAATCCCGAAAACGGAACAAACGACTCCGATTGCTGTAATCAAATAACGAGAATCTGGATTATTAGTGTCAAAACCGTTGTATGGCAAAGTCAAATTTTAAAATAGGTCTTTACCTGGCCCCTTCATTGATAAATTTATTATAAGTATTTCATTTTATTCTAAAAATTCACTATTTGTTATGATGTGTGCCTTGCATAAAACCTCACAACGTCTATGTATGCTGCATGAAGACAGAAAACAATGTCCAGGCAATATTGAGCGGTTTAATATTGAGCGCAGTCATGTGACACACAAGCGGTTTACGCGAGCGCGAGCGCGTTGCATCAAAAAGGCGAGTACCATTCAGGTCATTAGCGCATATATCACACAAGAAGCATTTATGACTGGAATTGCGAGTTCAAACGGCTTAATTTTGAAAGACGGATATCACTCCTGAGTGCAATCATGAGTGGGCAGTAACAAATTGGCCAGTACGTTTGACTCGTTTGTTGAGGGAATAAATGTCTTCAACTTCACAAATATCAGTAAATGGATGTTAATTGCCGTAGTACCTTCAAGATTTTCATGTTAACGGATCACTCAAAACGACCCCTACTTCCGATTTCAAATACGTTGATTATAGAGTAAGGAAATGCATTTAAGTTGAATTTTTTCCCCCTTCACCACATTTTGCAAGTGAGGTCAATTCGAATGAACACAAAACGTCAAGTATCTAACCAAAGCAAACTCTAGGGAGAAGCATTTCTATTACTTCTTTATACGATTTGATACCATCGAAAGATTCTGTCAATACTTAGTTCGCTGTATGCATAAATATTGCGCCGTTCAAATTGAATGCAGCACTGTCCAATGGGTGGGGATGTGACCTGGACAGCATGCATTTGTGAAATACATAAAGGACAATTTAGAAGTCGTCTCATTTGACCGGTATAAAAGACAAACTTTTATGGTTTAGGGCGGTGATGGTGGTGTGCGTGGCTATTCCATATTCACTTTTTGCGTTCCGTTGCTGTCGAGTTTATTTTCTATACTCACTGCGATTCTCAAAGCACGACAGATGAATTCACCGACAACCATAAATCCTTTTGAGGTGGTCAACAAGAAAGACATAACTATACGGCCGAGATCACATCCATTCCAACAGCAAAACCCTCAGGAGACATGTGTTAAGTGTTTACGAATAATGGAACATAACTATACCTTGGTGATAAGCTAAATGTTTCTATCTTGCTCAATAATGAAACTTCCAATCTTGTGACCCATGGTTGAAGGTTTTGGCTCTCATGTTGAAAAATAATTGTTCAAGTCCCGGTAGGATGCTCAAAAGGAGCGGACATTAGAGATAAAATGGTTTTCAAGTGTTCTTTGTCGGGTAATGCATAAACTTACATCACACAAAATTATCAATTTTTGAATCACTTAAATCAATATACAGAAAGTTACAATGGTAGATTTTACAGTCAGTATACTTTGTTTTGGTGTGTTTTATTCTCTTTGAAAGCAGCCCTCATTTGTGTAACACCAGACTGAAATATATCAAACAACTCCAAAGCCATATTTTTAAAAACACAGAGAAGCCTAGAGATTATTAAGCAATATGAGTCTGTATCAAATCGTCCGTGCCTTCACGCGCTCGAGTTTGTGAACTGACACCCTCTCCCCTGACAGCCCTTCAGCGTTTCTTTGTTGCGGAACTTTCCTTTCACCAAAGCGATATACATTGTTCCTCAAAATATTTTGCACATGAACTATTTGTACCGTAGCAAATTCTTCACTTTCCGGAACAGAGGTTTGTATAATTATGGGCTATCGAAAGAGTTTACAGGCATGGTACTCAGACCAGAGTTAGTTGCACGGTTCACTTAACAGTAACCATATCTTCTAGATATGTTTTTTAATTTTAACAGATCTCATTAATCTGACGGTAGTTGTGATTTAATTTTCGATTATAATGAGATTTCCCCGTTTCTACACGCAGTTATTCGGAAACAATTATCCTATGATCGACTGTTGATAACAAATTAAAATGATAAAATTACCCGATGTACACCCAGTTGAGTATTTAACAAACAGATTGTAATGTGACTGATGCTTTTTGTCACAAACGGAGCGAAGACAAGGTGTACTGAGAACCGCGCAGCCCCGTTGACCTCACCGGTTCTTGTCAATTAAGATTCGCCAAAGGACCGAGGTCAGATGCGTAGAACCAGGTTGCAAAGACGAAATGTTTTAATTCATGTACAGATAAGAAGAAGCAGTACGATCAACTGCAAGGGGCGGTCAGATGTTCTTGCGTTCTACGTGTGAGGTCTAGGCTTCGAACCGGCTGCCGCTGAACCCTAACTAGGTTAAAACAGTTGTGCAGTTCACATATCATTTGCACTGCAATGGACGAAGATCATAATTAACCCGAATTAGATACTCCATCACCTACTTCATTCGAACCCCGTGTAACTCACTACTTCAACTTTTAAAACGTGGGTTTCAACTTCTTCAAAATATAATCTGTCTTAGCAACATTATTCCTGTTCCTTAAGATGTAATCATTCTTGAAATATACCTAGGCAAACAAAACTTTTGATCCAACACATTCCATTCCTGACTGAAATTATAACTATATGTAGGCTGAATATTTGTGTTGGTACAATATTTGAAATAAACTCTGATCAGCAGGAAGTTCAGTTACGCTTACCACTGCAAACATATAAAAACCAAATGGCACTTACCAATCGGTTGCCAGCTCATATGGGAACGATATCCACTCAGTTGACCAACTCCACCGGGGATGGATTTGTCCTCTCGACGTACCACTCGGATAGGGTCTTCTGAACTGAAACCCGCAATATCAGCTGACAGAAATAATTGTACACGTAATTCTCAATGAGTTAGTTATTCACAATGAACTACTAATGAACACGAAAAACGCGAAACGTAAAATACTTCCTATACTCGGAGAGAATGTGAAATCCGCCTGAAATTATGAAGGGACCGTTTGGCATTCCGGGCGTGACCACGGGTGGGTTTGGAATATCCCAGGGCTAAAATATACAAAGGTGCGGGCGAGTATGTGTCTAGTGTGTGTGTGTGCGTGTGTGTGTGGAGAAAGTAAACACACATCTCAATCGATCAGAACGAACACGGATCCAGTCGATACTGTTGTCTTGACAATGGCCCCACCTCAAAGGATAAGCCCTTGCCAAAATATATTACCACATTCATGCATCCGCATGCATTTAAAAGACAGTGAGACTATACTAATGGGAGGAAAATTAAGTATCTGAAGTGACTTTTGCTTTTCTAAGAAAACCAATGGGTGGAAAATGGTCGAGAACTGGATGAGCTATTTTAGAATAGAAATGGCGATATCATCCGCATTTTTAAAATGTTGTACAGGGGATTAATAGGTAAGTCACTGATATAAGTCTCAAAAGAAAGGTGATAAGACAGCACTTGAAGTACACCCGAACTATTGAGTGATGCCGCTGACTGTGTTCTGTTCAATTTAACACAGCGATATCTTTGAGAAAATTAATCGCTAAGCCAGTTAAGAAGAGAAGTGAGAGTTAAACGATTGGAGCGTGTTAACTAAAAGAGAACGGGCCACCGAGCCAAAAGCGGACGAATAGTCAAGAAATTCAGAGTGCACATATTTGGCTTTCACGCTTAGGGACTTGTAGATCAATTCAACCAGAGAAGAAACGGCATCCAGTGTTAGTAGACTAAAATGGAATCCTATTTTATGGTACAAATAATGCAGGACAAAGTACTAAATGCAATTTTGGGGCCATAATATCTTCTACAGTGCTTTCAGAACAACTAACCACAATACTCAACCCATCATCGCCAGGACACTACGCCACAAATGAAAATCGTCCGGCTGATTAAAAATTTCAGAGAAAATGAACCAACCGTCTTCTCCAGTATCGACAAGCTGGGTGACTACAGTAAAGCAATAATATTCATTTACCGCGGTTTGTAGCAAAATCCTTTACACATTTTGCAATGGGTCATCTCAGACTAAACTAATCCAGTCAATCAACAAAACATCGTCACTCATAAAGGGAGAAGTGTGAGTGTGTAAATCGCCGTCGAATAAAGAAATCCAAGATGAAGGCAAGTCAAGCTACTATAGCGAATCAAACAAATTCGATACTATTAGCTTAATAATAAGAATGTTTAAACCAGTTCATTCCATCTTTGAACACGGCATTTTTTGCTACTTCCTTAGTCCCAAAGATGAGTGAACGAATAGTGGAAACATCAGCCACACATTTAACTCACGGTTATTTGTAAGTGACTTGGTGGATCGATTATGAGTGCAGTTAGTAGTGAGTATACTTTATCTGCTTTTTTGGCTTTTGAGCCAAATTAACTGATTGACTGACTGACTGACTGACTGACTGACTGACTGACGGACTGCCAATAAAGACAATGCCTGAACAAATGTGAACGGGACTATTCCGTAGGCTCCAAGTTCGAACTTTTTGGCACAACAAATACACACGCACCATGCATAAAATAGGTTCGTATTTTGTTCACTTCCCTTATCTACTACATCTGAAACTGAACAGGTGTTGATGTTGTGCGTAACTGTTTGAGATTCTCAATTATTTCATGAACATCGAAAAAAAGATGATGGAGACAGATGCCAACAGATTGATAGCACGATTCGTTTCACAACCACCGCAACTGATTGCTTTTCTGCCTCCTCATAGCAAGCAGTTCATCAGCGAACCCGACCGTCTGGTCTAATGATATGATAACTAACCTGAAGGTTGATCAGATCAAAAATAGTGTAATAACCTCGTTGAATTCACGAATACTCTTACCTTTATAGCCATATTGTCGTGATTTTTCCTCCCTTAGCAGGTGTATCAGGTTATCGATCTCTTGTTGACTTTTCTTTTCCAAGCCTCGCGGAGGAGCTAAGAATGTGATGTGAAAAGGAAGAGAGAGGGAGCGAAATTATCTCACAGCTAAATCTGAGCAACACGCATACGCGTTGATCAAAACGGTGAAAGCTTTGTGGAGTGTGAGATTTACTGGGTTATATTTGTGGTGCCATAGAATGACCAATCCCGTGGATGATTTCGATTAGATTAAACGCTATCACAAAACATCCATTTTCGGGTTACTCCAGTCTAAAACACTAATTACTAAACTCTTTAGAGAATCCTGAAACATTTTTCCCATTGGGGTATACTTGAACAGAGAATGTTTTTGTCCAGGTTGGTTTTCATTCTAGAATCAATTACTAATGTGAAGTTTTGTATCACTTTGCTTCATTAGTAAAATATTTCGAAACATTTTTAAATGGTACGGATAAGTGATTATTTAGTATCAATCATATCCCGTTCCTAGTTCCGGTAATTTTGAATAATTCAGTGATGCTCTCCATCTTCACAGTCCTATTTTCTTGATTATTTGAAAATTGAAATGCGTCTTCCCTCAAACGGGAATTGCGTTTTATAATCAATAACTTCTAGAATAAACCATTGGATGAATTAATTGCACTTCGATGGAAATACTCCGATAAGTTCACTGCTACAAGGGACACACTCCGATTTGGCGCATGATCTACGGCCAATAACAACACGTTCTGTGACTCAGGGTTCACTGTAAAGAGATTAAAAAATATCGTGAGTAATAAGTGCACTGTATATTTGAAGCAGTACGCAGTGATATTATCTCCTATTAGTATCCTAAGTGAGTCAGTTCGGGCCACGTGGCCCGCGGGAGGACAAGGGCCATTGTGAACAGCTTTGTGTGCACCATGAGGGTGATGTAATCCACCTACTATCGCTTCTGCTGTAGATCACAACATTAAAAACCAGATTTCCGATCTCACTGCATGTGTTTAACCGGTCTGTCTTATTTCTTCAAATAAATAGGCAGTATTGGTTCGTTTCTAAATTTTGTACGACTGAGCTATAGCCCCTAGAGACCAAGACAGATGAGGATTATCGTAGCAATAAGATTCTAAGATAGACTGTGGTCTACTAAGTTTATAGAAGTGTAACATGCTGATGAATCATTTGAACTTTAAGGGGCTAAAACGCTTGTGATTCGTTTGTGCGATCCCAGGTTTGCTTTACACTGGACCGGATGCAGTCGCGTTGTTAGAGTGCCCCGGATCCTTCCGATCCAGATCTCATTTGCTTTGTATGTGATAAATTATATGTTCCTTCTTCATAAAGATACTCTGTTATTGCATTGAACCCAGACGGAATGGACAAACTTTATGTCAGGGTGATTGACCGAAGATCTCGGTATAGAAAAACAAGAACACATCAGTGATAATACAACACGCCCGGAAGTGGGCCTTTTCAGCTTTAGTCTGAGTGTTGTTCACGTTTGATTGAACCTTCCGAGTCGTGATCGCTTGTGTCTCACTTGTTGCCGAGTGACTGCGAGCCCCCTTCATCGGGGAACCTCTTCTATATTGCTGCTTGCCACTTGGCACATTCGTTTTGGGAAGACCTTGCTGAAGTCTGAGTTAGCCATACTACAACATACGTATAACGTCACGGGGTCATGTCACTTTAGAATGAATCTTAAATTCTGCTCAGAAGGAGCTCTACTTGGTCATCCAGAACCTGGTTTAAATAATAATTGAGTTTGCAGTCTGTTAGCTCAGTTCTTCGGTATTGATTTTACGTTATCTACTTGCACTTTGCTAATTCATATGGTGTTGGCACGAAGCAGCTTGGTGAGGGGTAGTCTAAGAGTTGGCCCAAGTAAAACGTTAGTCGGATTAACAACACATTGTGCGCTGAGTACATGTGGACTGCTGGCGATTCCTGGCACACAAAATAGTCATGCGCTCAGTTGCGAGTGACACTGATTGGGCATCAGGAATTCCCCGTTTTGAATAAAAATATCAAGTAAATTTACATGTGCGCACTTTTCGTATTCTCATCTGACTCTGCATTTCGGAGACCGCATTGGTTTTAGTATAGCTAATGAGTTAAAAGGACAGCCGGAGTTGCTCCTATTCGCCCATGGGAAACACTCTTACTTTGGGAGCATATGTAAGTCGACTTGCTTCACACTCACTGAATTAGACAGAACGGGTCAGCTTAGTGCAACATTCTCACCAATCATGCACTTTCATGGCACGGGATTTTACCAAAATTGTATAGACTACAATCACCTAGTGGAGTAAGCCATTCAGATAGCAGTAAAATTGAAAATAGTGTCATAGTTATGAATAATTTGCAAGTTTTATTGTGATTGGGATGAAAATAATCTCTTGCTAAATTTCATCAAATACTTACCTGAACAAACAATTGTCAAGAAGAACATGCGATCCAACGGCAATTTAAAGAGGAAGTAAATTGTTTTGGTCACCTCAATTTGCCACATTATCCTAGATGTATCCGGGACAATTACATCCATTCGGAAAACCTGAATACTCGCATTCTGAATCAGTACCATACATGCCAACCCCGTTTTTACGGGTATGATCAGCATCCAAATAACTCGTTGAGCACTAATGGGCATCGGACACGTAACCGCGATTGCCACCTGACAGGTTCACTTTAAACTGACTTCCATGAATGTATGTGTATAAACTTACAGTATAAAAAGATAGGTAGAATGAATTATTTTAACAAAACATCAAATTACGGAAGAGTGAACTTCATTTTTAGTTCAATCCATTTATCAAGTCAATCAAAGATGTCTTGGTTTGGACTCAGGAGTGAGCATCTAAAGAATGTAACACAGAGGAAGAATTAGTTTAAAGGTATAACGCAGCACGCTGAACATGAGATCTGGAAGCTTGGGTGATTCAATTGGCAAAATTAGTCATTTTCATCTGTTTAAAAAAAACAGTCAAAATTTTGTCTCAGTTTATCCATCGTTATTCTATCGCTTTCTATGCATGAAGTTGACGGGCAGTCCCGCTATCAAAATGTTTTTTTCTGACGACGCACCTCCCGAATCCACTAACTGGAAACCCTTCAAGTTTTCAATGCTACTGATGGGTCTCTCAGTTGAAGGTTCAATTCGTTTGCTTCTCTTAGTTTAATTTCATGACAATGTTGTTGATAAAATTAGTTTCGCGAATAATACGCCATGTGAGCTGATTGAGAACTTGACTAATCGGCATCAGATCCTCAGTAGGCAAAGATTCATGAAGAATATTTTAGCCAGTTAGGGAAGGTTCTAACCTGGTAATGATGCACCTTATTTTCACGTGTATTTACCGTGACAAAAGCCGTGAACAAAAGTGGCACTGGTCATGTGGCACTGGCTGACAGGTCATAAATACGAATCCCTACACTGTCCGGCAATTTGAACTTACAAGACCTCAGTTCCAAATGGGGATTACCACTCCTTTCCCTGGAGTCAACCATATATAAGTTTCATCAATACGCATATTTTTTCTCGTCTAACGTGGATATGTATCAAAAACTCCAGGTGTCAGACACGTTACAGTAGTAAAAAACAATCGTTCGTCCAACACACAGTTCAATTCAAGAGCTTTTCATTGCGCTCTGGTTAGTTACTTGAAAATAGAGTCTAGTACTAATCAATCATTTCTACAGATCAAGTACTCTAGCTCCATCATTCCTTAAGAACATTCAAATAGCGATTGCAAACTACATTACTGGACGATTGTGACGCACTAAAATATTTTCTTTATGATTAAATTGAGTTTCATTATATTTATCACCTACATTATTGCTTTAGGTTTTGCAAAGCATACGGTATTAACCAGACTATATCATTTACTGAAGCATTTAACTAGGATAGGATTCTTGACACTGGTTAGTTTACAAAATGTAAAACTGCTCGGTACTTGTTTGAATATTACGAAGGGAATATGCATTAGGTGTTTATTTTCAAAACAGTGTAGCTTTGCCGTCGTCCGGTCCAATAACACGCCTAACCTATCGGGCCTTATGTGGTTCATCACTCCAAGTCCTGGGGCTTAGGTTACCGGTCTTTATCACAGAACGGCAGGTCCTCGTGACTATGTGGCTTTCCCCGTCTGCTTTTCATCACGCGGAAGTCCGCAATAAAAAAAGCGAAAAGGCACTTGAAGTTTTTGAGGATGGTTTTCGCATTCCGTTAGTTTGCCTTACGTTCCGCGTAATAACAAGCTGTCTCTTTTATTTATACTAATCGTGTTTGTGATAATGTTGTATTGGTCATTAGAAACAATCCACATGAAGAGTGTGATTCTTTTGCCCAGTTAATGTGTCCAATTTGGAAAGGGATTGTCAAAGAGGAAGATAATTTATAATCCATTACCGACTCATGTACTCATACATGCGTCAAATCTCTTCTGGGCGCACTCCATATGATTTGTAATCTTCCGACTTCAGTCAGCTCACTAGTTTTCACAAAATGAGACTCACTAACTTACCGAGTTCTTCCGGCGTACCAGCCTGACTCAGATACGGCACGATCGATTCCGAACCCCATTCAGTGTCCGGTTCCGCAAAAACTGCTCGCCGTTCCAGCCAAAATGGCAATCCTTCCTCGACAACGCTTTGACCAAATCGTTTTCGTACAGTATTAGCCGTGAAACGATTATACGGGCTGGCCAGTGGGGCCCATGTCTCCGCGTAAACGGTACTGTAAATCAAAAGAATGTCTAGCAGAAGGACTCGATGAACCGGTCGAGATGTGAACCACATTCCCAACTACAAGGGATTACAAAAGCACTTGCGATCAGAGCACAGGATAAAACATGTTTCCGATCACACAAACATATGCTACGCTTTTCCTGGGGGCTAAAAAAATGGCGTAACTGTTCAACCGCACAACTGTCAGGCAATTCGCTGGGCGAATGAAAACATTAGTGTCCGGGTATCAGAGCGAGAGAATAGCGGGATACGTATTGATCGTGCTATCGATCGCCGTGAGAAGCGAAGGGCAGAAATGAGGTTGTGAACTAGCGCGTGCGGATGTGTCCACCTTCACGCGTGTGTGTGTGTTTGTTCATGTGTATGCGGAATTGGCTGAGACCATAGGAGCCTGACGGGATGTGCAAATGGGACACCCACAAGCAGCGTAGGTGGAGAGTAGGAATGAGATAAGGGGATGACTGAACAAAAAGATGGACTGATAGACAGGCACAACTGAAAAATTCGAGCCGCGTTTTGCGCTCTTGCTCTACCCCCTCCTTAAGCAAATCCTCTATGCATACTCACGCTAAATTAAGAATATTCTGCTCAGTTGTGCACCCTTTACATCATACCCGATTTGTAGGTGTGTTGGTTATTTGCTCAGTTGTCCCATCAGGACACATGACAACCTGTCCCCTTGGTCTGACGCAAGGGGATTTAGTGTATCCAGCGCATACACAAATACACACTCGCGTGCGTACGTGCACGCGTTCGCAGCGATCCCGAAGGCCGCATGATGTGAAAGCGACGGTAACAGTTCAAACTTGTAAATGACGTCAGTACGAGGGAGAACCGTTCACATGCGCGGACTGTTTTAACACAAACACGAATACAGTCAGTCCATCCATCAACGTGCTAAACCGAATTATACGATGTCCTCCGTTAGCGCAAAACAAAACGATGTAGTGCACAAAATGCTTCTACCGTACGCCCATTTGTTTTTATTTCTGGCGAACACATAAAGATTTAAAGTTTGAATTAGCAAAATCAATCTTATCCCTGATGGCGTCCCTCAAAGATGTGAAATGCTTTTAGCACATTAAAATATTGAGCAATTAGCAATCCACTTTTTATAAAATACACCAACCTTCGTTGTTCAGAATAATTAAAAAATTTTGAAGCATAATAATGATAATATGATTGCGGATCATCCTAATCACGAGTTTCTGTTATTCATTCAGGATAACAAGTATTGAAGATTCGCCCATTTGCATACCCCAACTAGTATCAGTCGGGCTGAAAACAAAACTGTGTGAACCAATCAATGATTTTTATAGATTCGATACAATAATCACCCTCACTGACTCAAGTAGTGTAATGCTCAGAAGACAGATGGATCAGGAATCCGAAACATGGACTCGTATTGGTATTCGTCTGCCGAAATCTCCCGACATCGCAACGCAGAAAATGACCAGAGAAGTAGCGAAAGAAACCAATGGGATTGAAAAATATGTGCAGACAAAAATGATTAGCTAAACAGGCATTAAGCAATCGCTATTTGTGTCCTGTTCATCATTGGACCCATGGTTGATTCGCATGATTTTTGTCTGCTATGGAATGTTTGCCTCTCGTTCGTTGTTTCTAAACTGTAAGGGGTTTCTCCTTGGTCGCCGTTATGTCACAGCGTTGTATCATCACACGTAGTCATGTTGGCAAATTACGGACCTCCGTAAGTCTTCACCTGAAGGCAAAATTCAAAGTTTCGCACATGCTGCTAGAATCTCACTAGTCCGTTGGGGGCTTCCGATTCGAATATCACCATCACATATCACACTATTCCTTTCATTGTTCTACCTGCTAAGACTCTTTACCCAATGAACTTCATTTGCAATATGGATTTTAGTCAGCCAAAATACTAGTCTCACTTTTCTATAGCACACATCCATTGCCGTTTGAACTCGGCAAACATTACTGCTTTTCAATAACATGAAATTCTGAAAATTTAAAGAAAGTTTTTAATTAGGTGTATCAAAGGGAAGTTGCAACTTCATCCTTTGAAAACATTTTCCCCTATTTCACGGTGTTGTTTTTTATCTAAATACGTAACAACTTTTACATTTTGAAAAGTTGCATATAACATGCAGTGAGATATTTCGGTTATCTTTCCCAAATTGGACGCGAATATTTCTTTGTTTCAAGTCCGACTGGCCTCGATCGTGAAACATTCTTCCGTGCCCGCTAATGAAAAGTCAAAAGCCGCAATCTGATTCAATGCAATGCATGAATTTCGTCCACTAGCATATCACAAATCCTCTCTCCAGAGGCTGGCCGGAAATCTGAGTGGGGTACTAAAAGCATCTCGCGCACTCAGCCTTGCACTTGCTGTCGTGCACCCCGGAGATTTTCAGTGCCTTCCAAAGATATTAGGTCGAAGTGAATAACTCACAACGGTTTCCGGAAAGATACGGATTTCCCGGTATATGGAACACAAGAATTAAATGTCAGGTTCTCAACAACCAACTGGCGATTTTATCTTCTACTACTGAAATGAACTAAGTAGCATACATATTAGATGGATATTTCACCATGTGTTTACGAATTTGTGCGTCTTAATTGAGAACAGGCTTTCACGCATGAACTGTTCTTTGAGATTATTGTGGGTACTTACTTGAAATTAACGATGCCCTTAAGGCATGGCGTGAAATCGATGACAGGTTGAAAGTTTAGACAAATGTCTTCGTACACTCACAACAAACGAATAGAGTTTTGAAAAACGTAATATCCAAGATCAGATTCGATGACTAGGGGCTAAGAAGAAAAAATATTGTAAGTGCCGTACTCATTGACTTAAAATCTGGACAAAATACAGCTACTAACATTACCGATAGGCTACTTTAGTATTCTCACGTCTAGTGCCATCTAGGGAAATTTTCTGTGCCGGACATTTTAGGGTCACAAAAATTAAATCAAACAACAGCATTTCCCGGAAAACCTTCTCTAGGTATCACTTCATACACTTTGTATATTAGTGTGTTGCTTTGCCTATCCCATGTTTCAATATATTTTTCATAAAGATCGTTCATTTATCACAAATAAACTTTGATTTTTTAAATAAAACAGTATTCTGTTCTGATTTCTGATTGCAGTTTTCATTACTTTTTGGCAGGCATTCGTCATCCACTCATACCATATTTGTCTTTCTCTTCTATCTACGCAATTCTACCTCTAACTTCAACCCTTTTGCTGTTAGTTGGTAATTTTAAAAACCGTTTGGGGTATGAAAATACAGTGCCCCCCCCCCCCTTCATTCGAAGCAAACAGCATCGAACCCGATAAAATTTCTTCGATCCACGGAGGACATTCATTTTTATGAGTTAATTTCAGAAACACCGCCAAACATGGTTCAAACATGAAGATGGCTCCAAATAAATTCTGTGAAATTATTGTTGCCCATTATGTTTGAAGTAAAACATAAAACAACCCTCCTGTAGTTAATTACTGTATCACGCATTAACTCATTGTTAATTTATTTCGGCCTTTGTGTTTTCTTTATGTTGCTATTTTGAACAAACTCGCTGGGGATAATTGTGATGGAAAAAATTGGAATAACTGGATTATCTCCGTGTCAATTCACCTCTTGTTATTCAAAAACACTGTCTCTCTCTCCCTACCTGAGATTGACGTCCATATAACTTAAAAATACTCGATAAATGGCAATGAAATTAATGCACCTACGGCTGCATATTCATGATGCCATTCCATCCGAAAGCACCGTCATCACAGACTGCTTCTTGACTCGGCTGTTAGAACTTTCCGCGAACATCAGATCTGAGATTTCTGCTACCGAAATCCTGCATTTTAAAACATTCAATGATAGTGGAATGTGTGACAATTTGTACAACATAAAGGCGCGTTCTGGCCAATTGGGTGGCACAACACCTGAAGCATCAGTGGCTTCGTAGTTCAAAGATATCCTATCAATATTTTTCAACTTTCAATGTGTAAAAATAAACTTGTTTCAATTTAATAGTGACCTCAGTCGATTTCGTATACGTTAATATCCGTGCTATCGACAGATGGTTCAGAGAAGCAGTGAGAAACAAATTATTTACAAGAATACTGAGATAATTGAAACAACCGAGACGCACATGTGTAGGATCGACTTTTGGTCAACTTTAATGTCCTTAGTTCCAAGTAGTACGAGGGATGGCCATATGTCACAATTATTGAGGTTTTCCTTATTAATGTACCGAATTGAAACTTTATGTTCACCAAAAGTTCAATCTGGTATTAATTAATATCCTCTCTTTTACTACCGCAAGTTAATAATCGTATTCTTCTCGTTCATACAAAAACTGGTAGAGTGCGCAGAATAGCTTCATTTGTTGCGATGGTATCCGCCGAACGCTTACAACGGCATCCGTGTGAAAGGCCTTATTGGCCTGCCATGTCCATGTATATGCTCATAAAAAAGCAATATTTGATACTCGTCAAAACAGGATCCACTTTGCGCCGTAGCTTTTTATATTGATGTATGCGTATTAGAGATGGTCGCTGTGCCTGTTCTAAGGGGCATCTCTCGCCCAAAGTTCCAACAATCATTACTGCCAAATATAATGTTTTCTTATTAAGGGCATGGTCGTCCTTAAGGTCTATGCTTTAAATAAGGGGAGTACTTTAAGGTAAAAAACAATCTTCACAGTTTTTTATATATCAACTCTCAGAAGTTATTTACTCATGCCGAAGAAATAATAGTTCGTGAAATCTCTTCCATGATAAATAATTATCAAAACGTGAAAAATCAGTATCATTTCTTGGAAAGCAACTTCCGTATGTATTTCATTACTATCAGAAACATTTGGTTTAAGGTGATTGAGATTTACTACCAATGGCTGACCGTTTGCTTGAACTGGATGTCTGAAACGTCGTTGAAGAAACTATCTGTTCAAAAATTATGATCCATAAAATTACTTATGCACTTCCGTGGAGACTGCGAGGCCGGGTGTATCCACATAAAAACCAGACCATCTGTTCCACTTGGAGTGGAGTATCAGATGCTCTTTCCTCGTGGCACTCCGTTTAGCGTCTATGGGTGGTTTTTTTACTGCAGTTAGACCAATTGATAGGCTTGTCTGTTAAAGTACAAACGTTTTCATATTAAGTCTCTGACCAGAATGTTTGCCACACCGGTGGTAGGATAATGTCAAATGGTGAATGAAATTCATTTCTGGTCTATGGTATTGTGATGTTTGGTAACCGATCACAAGTACAAACTATAATGATGGTTCGCGATTATTGCACAAGCCTGGGGGATAAATTGGGTGTCTACCAAATAGAATCAGTTATTTGAACCAGCTAAGACGAAGAACAGCCAAAAAAACTATTTCAGTGAAATTGTTACACTCTTTTTTTAGAGACGGTTTAAAAGTTTATTGCCACGTGATTATTCCACGAAACACATTTTAGTTTGTTGGGTATTTTAATTTGAACTGTTGTTCTTTTAGGTATTACCCTTCCGCACAATCCCTAATTCATCCAGTCACTGGAGAAGCATTAGACTTCGGTTTCACTGTCGTTAGAGCTCATCAGCAGTGCACATGCACCAACCAGTCCTGGATTTGAACTCCCTGTATGGATAGTGTTTGTGTTACTTTTTGTCAACTAACTTATGCCCGGAATCTTTAATTCAACTTTGTAGATTTATAGTCTTCAATGACATCCCGGTCAGCAGATTCCAGTAGTATACCATGTAAAACACTGATTGTAAAATTTATCTCTTAAGTGTCGAAATACATTGCCACCCAAAAGAGAGTTTAGATGGAACTTCTCTTCAATGGTACACAAATGAGATGAAGTGTGAACGGAGTCTATAAACTTCAAGGTGATTTATTTTTTTCTCTCTCCATTAACTGACGTTGCACAAGTATTGCGCCAACTAACGGCAATATCCTCCCTAAATTCTTATGCAAAAACCGCATCCCGCAGCCAAAACCACGCCCCCTCTGTATCAAATGGTAATAAACAACACCTACTGAACACCGAACAAACGCAAACCAACGAAAATCAAATTACTAATGAACGAACGACTAAGAAAACCAAAAATAACTTTTAAAAAATATGATGCTCGACAGCAATCGTCGAAATAGATTACGCTGATCTTGTGGAGGAAGGAATCCTCCCCCTGAATTCTGAATTCATTGTTGAACTCTCTTGTGTAGTTACCAGCCGCTCACCTGTGAATTCGTTTTCTTCATTTTTGCTGCTGATGAAGTAGAATAAAGGTTTTATTCACATGACAGGATACAAGTGCCGATAATCAATTTAATCGTGGCTTAAACTCAACGGAATTCTATCGCCTGAGGTTAAAATAAAACCATCTATATAAACTCTTTGGCACTCGTTTCATTAAACCACTCTGAATCGATCGGGTATGAAGAAAACGCTTTTGTAGTATGAAAGTAATTGAGGATTTGATTTATTTTCATGATGAATTCGTCTTGTAAATGAGGCGTGAGCTGAGCAGTAGTGCGAATCCATCGACCCAACTGGGGATCGAACCCACTCGGCCGTCTGGCAGCTAATCTCACTGTTTCTCATCCTCCCAACAAGGTTAAAACAGCTGTCCAGTGTTTCCCAGCTTACGTTTTACCTATGAGGTCCCGGGTTCCATCCCAAGTTGGGTTGATGGATTCGCACAGTTGATGAGACCCAACCAGGTCGAAACAGCTGTCCAGTGCTTCCCAGCCTTTCAGCTCACACCTCATTTACACGATGAATCCATCATAAAAACGCTTTTTGCATCTTTGTGCATTTGGAGCGGCCTACTTTTCGCTTTGTAAGGAATAAGACAGTTTAGTTTTTCCCATGTTTTCCAAAAACTCAGGCCTTGATGCGTTCAGCGCACATGGGTTTTGTCATCATCCGTTAAGTTCATCTAGCAATGATTGAAAACTGTGACTTGCTTTTCACCAGCAATGGCCGAATCATCTATCCCACCATAGACACAAACGATTCAGTACGTTGTGTGAACGGACCGGTTAGTTGTGATCACTCATTTGACGCAGTTTCCTTGGGTGAAAATGCAAATAAAATTCTATTCAGTAGTGTGTTTCCGTCTGGTATCAATATATATGAATATATATGCATGTGTGCGTGTGAAATGTTGAGTAATATAGATGTCCGATTTCTTTACTGAAAATAATTGCAGTTGTTTGCGTGAATAGCAAGATAAAGTAGGGGCCACTAGTGGAATATAGTTAACAGCCTACACTGGATAGGTGATTCGAATGTGAAAATATCAGTCCCACCGGTGTAATCTTTCAGCTCATCTGGTATAGCGTGCGTTATTTGGCAGGTGGCAAACTTCAGTAACTTTCCATTCACTCATGAGTACGTTGGTTGAAAACAATTAACTAGATTACTTTCTCTGAGTCGGCTTTTGCTTCGAGCACAAGACAAATACGAAAGGGTATTGATGATAATATTAATACTGATTTCTGTGTGTGCTTTGTGATTTATTTTTTAATGCACTGTCTAACACAGTTTCGTTTTTCTACGTTTTCATCGCAATTAGTGTATGTTTATGTAAACAGACTGCGGTACAACGATAGTCCGGTGCGTTTGAATGGCAGCTAAACATGTCGGATCGCCATTGAATCGTCCCGTGATCTAAATTTACCAACGTTTTTACGTGCCCTGTTGAACGTTGATTGGTCACATTACAATACTGGGAACCACTTGTATTGTCCTCTACTCAACAGAATGAAAGGAAACAGTTTTTTCATCATATTTAATTCAGAAATAGTTTATAAGTTAATAGATCCTCTGGTAGTTCAATCGCACATCCTAATGCTTTTCCCATAACGATATTCACTTTTGCCAAAAGGGACAGGCAAAAGACAATGGATTGTCCTCAACTCAGCACTATCGGGGCAGTTGTTGATTGCCAAATCTGTACGTTACAGAAACGAAACAGAATCGCGAATGTTTGTGAAGATGGCGGAGTGGAGAGAACAAGCAGGAAGAAGTGCTACTTTGATGGTGCACATGCCGCCTAAAGCAGCTGCTGTCCACATATGTTCCACCGCTCAGGAATGGTTGGGTAGAATTGTGGTGAACTTGCGGAACAGCTGTGAATATATTACGCATTTTGTGTCCTGTACGCCGAAAATAAATTAAACCAAAATCACATTATACCAGGGTATAAATTCATCTAATTATTTTCTTACGTCTGATGTTGCAATTATGTTAGTGGTTACAGTTGCAAATCAATTAGATTAACGTCAATAAAATGAACACAATATGCAGTCTGGTTGGTCCCTTTCCATCGAGTAGACCAACTGTGTACCATGGACTATGACAAAAGACTCCATCTCAGTCTTTACGAACTCCGACCACACGTATGAGCTACGCTATGGAGATAACAAAGTCATCAGTACACAGGGCTGAATAGCCAAATGAACATCATGTTTACGATTCCTGTACAAGTGTCGTAAACCGTGACCTTAAGACCCAGACCAATTTCCAATCAACAAAACTCCTCCTTACCAATGCTTATCACATGACCACCACACTTAACTTGGAATGTGACGCACATATGTGCGCATATATCCGCTTCAATGCTCTTCCATATTTGCAAGTTTGAGGTGTGATTTATTTACCTTGACTTTCAACAAGGTGAAATCGCGGTCACAAAATCTTATGTTTTGGTTTTACTCGTCGCGGCTAATTACAAACCCACCATCGAGTGAGCACGAAGGCCCATTTTCCCATCAGATCCACCCATGGATCGCTTGTTTTCAGCGAAAAAGTTACCTGCGGTTTTTGTTGCACCTATGGATGTAGGTTTATCGGCATTCGAGCCTTTCAGGGCATAATCTCAAGGGTCACAATCTGGGTTTACTCCAAGTGTGAAAATCAAAGCATTTGCAAGAGGCAGGGCATTCATTCAATTCCAATTCAGCGATATTTTCGAGCTTTACCGAAGGTGGGTCTATCCGAACACCAAACCTGACAATTTGCATTGACTTGGCAATATGCCACCCACCTAAGTGTTGCATTCATGAACTTATATTTCATCTGAACTTTAAAATGTACTACACTACATGTATCACATGCGTCACAAGAGGCATCCCTCCATTTCTGTTGTTTATCATTCCATCTTCTGGGTCACAGATTTGTTGCTCTATCCCGTAAAACGCACATTAGCTTTGGAGGAAATAACTGTTGGCATAGGAAGAAAGCGTATGTGCATAGAAACCGAACTCGTTCCCTCGGTGACACGAGGAATAAACAGGATGGACGAATGGTCATAATCTCGCATAAAAACAGACGGAATGAACAGCTGCCCCGGGCAGTCCCAGTGTTGCGAGATACTACTTACTTGTAAGTAGTCGGTAACTTCCAATGATTAAAAATAGAACAAGACCATCAAGGACCAAGTAATATATTTGGGAAGAATAAACACTGCCTGCTATACCCATTGCCCAATGTGTCGCGATGTGCTGCGAAGGCATGTTTCTGATGAGCTTTTCGTGTTATGCATGCAAAATTAGTGACCTTCAATATGTATTCCGCAATAAAGAATTCCCCTCGACCAGCACCGCCTTTTCGGAATATAACACCAGGACTATCGGTACTGAAAATGACCAACCCGTTAGTACTGGAAACCCAGCGATTTCAGGAATTGTGCCTGTTTATCTAATGAATCGGTTTCCTGTCAAACTGTTCCAGACAGTCGGTGAATATTGCAACAGTAGTAAATTGGTTATGCGTAACCCCCTTCTGTGTACTCAAAAATGATGTGTGTAGATACTTGGGCTGCTCTGGCCCGCGCCAAACATCATATACGGAGCAAAACCAAACAGCGGATAAGTGAACGAACAATTACGATCATTGAGAACCTTACATTCTGTCTTGAAGTGAAACCAACCTTAGCAATCTATGAAGTGAATTTTACTTTCCCCACGATAACTAATTAGCGATAATTGTTATTAAATATTGGCAGGATTACGAATCACTGAAAACGAGCTTGTTCCTCAAACTGTGTTTTGTCTGGAATTTGGGATTATTCAGATAACGCCATTATCACAACTACTCGCGGGTAGTGTATTCCAGTCCCTCCTTCACCGTTCATCTTCCACATTTCCTGCTTCATAGCGGTTTCTGATTGACCGCAATCGCGTTGTGGAACACTGGCTATTGCAATTAATCCCATTTTTATAAACGATCTGCTATCCAATGCTCTCGTTTTGCTTTCACTTTAATGAAATACCAAATTTACAGAAACTATACTCAAAAAACTGCTAATCACAAATTTTACCATCAAGTATGCACTTTGTTATTTGGATAAAATCAATTGCGAGGGGGCGTTGCATTTCTATTGACTTGTTTGTTGCTGAACTAGTTCAGTTTAGCCTAGTTTTCTGACTGCCAAAAAACCAATGAATGATGAAATTTGAAACGCCAGTGACTGAATCCATGAGTACACAAGCCACATAATCGGTGCTATAATCGGATTAAAGAGGATCAGTTGAACAGCGAGAATGCGAAACTCCAGTCGGATTAGTCTCGATGACAGGACGGAAAATGTCAAAACACTTATATCGTCCATATGTTAAGTCAGAACAACCAAGACTGACCGACCAAACCCAATTTTTCTCTGATAATGACACCACAATACGTTAAGCGTCAGAAACCATTTGGAGTAATCTGTATCAGTGGGAATGCTAGAAAGCCGAAGTAATAGCTACCAACCGGTGGGAACCCTTCTCGTGCTAACAAAAGACCTGTTTGTAAACCTAGCTATACCTTAGTGACCCCTATTAATTACATTATTAATTACATTTCTGTTTGAGTATTTTATAAACCACTCAATCGCGGATTTTCACAATCGTGTTTTTCTGCCAAAGACACCAGATGAACTGCAACAAACTGATCCAGGACATCACTCGTGCGTTTTCTCTCTCTCCCTCTCTCTCTCTCTCTCTCTCTCTCTCTCTCTCTCTCTCTCTCTC
>UZAN01040620.1:9822-29908 GCA_900618425.1 Echinostoma caproni
TAGTACGTATGAATCATATTAGATGCCCATCATGCATATAAAATGACTTTCCTCAAAATATCAAATTTCAGTGATGTTCATGACCTGCAAGTAAACAAAGAAGTGCCTCAAACATTTCACTATACCCAAATTCAGAACCCAGGAACTGAAACAAATTTTATCGTTCGACATAAGGGGTCGATTCAAGTTTTAAAACCTGAAATCCTGGAAGAAGGTTGATTACCGATTTGGGTACCTGATGAGTATTAACACAAACTATAGTTGTTGCATTTTCCAAAAGAAATGTACTTATTCAAATTAGTCCCGATAACATAGAGAGCTATAGGCTGAGATTCACATAAAATGATATATTCACAGAGGATAACAATGATAACTAGCGTATAACGTAAAAACAGGTGTACTCACAGAGACTACGAAGGATTACTTTTACTGCAATCTGTTTCACAAGTTGCACTTTAGTATGGTCTGACGATTTCGTAAGTGCCCTGCATTAATAAGCTAGATATTTGGAGTGATAGAAAATGCTGGGTGTAACAAAGCAAGTATTGGTAAATAAATATACGATCGATAGTGGATAAGTCAAGAAGTACGAGCAGCTGGGTCTGAATAACAGCTGAGTGTAAGGTACATGAGGTTCGCTTAACCCCCCAGGGTAAAACATTCAATTTCCTTCTTTATTCCAAGCAAACCAAATGTCTTTCACACTATACTACCCAGGACATGCGGTCTCGTGTCAAAGAAACCCCGCCGGACAACGATATGTCAAATTGAGCTTCATGCGCGAAGTCATCGATAAATTCGTCAGAATATAGGGGGTTGGCGCCAAACCGTCTTTCTGCATACTGCACTATGCACACACACACACACACCCACACACTAGCTATAGGGAAGAAGTATACGTTTTGAAATCCAGCGTTCAGCCGGGTACGAATGCAGATCGATAGAAATGACTGTCATTTTCGACTAATCCGCGCTTTTTTATGGCTAAAATGTTGTGAGTAGTTATTGGCTTTCGTGTGTGAAAACATGGAGTGAAAAGAAAGAGAATTAGAAGTGCCCCAAGAAATCAAATCTCGTTGAAACATGCAATGTGTCGGTGATCGGATGATGAATAATGATTGCTTGTAGTAGACCTAGTTCCCAGTAGGCCGGAGTTTCGATGAAATGACGTTTGGACTTTGGGTGGGCTTTATTAGTTTCTGTTAGGAATGAATGAGATAAAGCAGATATTGTGCAGTGATAAGATAACTTAATGGATCATCCGATCTGCTGGTTGAGTAACTTTTCAGCCTGTTCATTGAATCGTATTCCATTTACAGTTTTGTGAACTAGGCAATCAAATTCAGACCCGACCAGTAATCGACGGTCCCCGTGTAGGTAAAACGTGGAATTGATGGCGAAAAAGATTTCTTCTAAAGAGGCCATACTGTTTTGGGTTTTTTTGTATGATGGGCTAGGAGAATTTGATTTGTATAAGTATATATGCCACTAGCTTCCTGCTGATCAAAGGAGAACAGACAAAAGCAGTTGATCCTCGTGGAGCAGTAAACGTAGTGCACTTTAGGTTTCCAAAGCCATTGGACTATGTGCAATACAACATACTACAGAAGAATCTACACAGTTATGAAACTAGGGGGCATGTACAGGGGTAGATAGAAGAATTTATTCGACAACGCATTATGGGTCACCATCAGCTCGAGGGTTCCACAGAGATCTATGCTTGACCCTCGACCTTTTCTAGTTTTCATAAACTAACTGGCGGAGTTTCTGGGGTCAACATCTTGAACCTCTTCAAATGTTACAAACGAACAAAACCTGATGACCGACTCTCACTTCGTAGAATACCAAGTATTCCTTAACTAGGGTCGTTCAAAAATTAATCGAATCCACTGCATCAAGATGTTTGGCGGTTTCTCTTAGTCCCAAAGCTCAGTCCCCATCCTTCTCGGGAAACCAACCAATTCCATATGACGTGAATAAGAAGCATTTTTCAAGACAAACTAAGCTGCTCTATACCCTCGCCTGTAAGACATTTCAGTTTGCTAAAGTGAGGCTTTCGTAAATTTGAAAAAAATTGACGTTGTTCTCATATTTGTTGTCACCCTGAATTCGATCCAACATTGAATACTCCAGTCAAGTGGGGAGGCCATGGCTACTATTCAATTGTAATGTTTTGAAACGCCCACAAAAAGGACCACGAGGATGGTCAAGCAACAAACTTTGAAGACCTATACAGAAAAGCTGAAACCATTGGGGGTTGTACTCCACCAAATGTCCTAGAACTTGAGGAGGCTTGATTTTGGTGTATCAAACAATGAAGAACCCTAGGCATCCATGTCGTTCACTCTTTCCGTTGTTGATTAACATTTATATCAAGGGGCATCTATTGAGGCTCATACTACACTACTGGTGATTGTACTATGGGGATTATTCCTTTGACCTCAGGCGGTGTGGCCTCCGAAATCCTCAGTATGGTCGGGGGTGGGTGTCTAGGGTTGCAGCTGTTCACTCGTCCGTCGCAACTCGCGAAATGCTCCCATGCGACCAAGTTTCTCAAATGGCCTCTGCCGAGGAAGTCCTACTCACTGCCTTCTTGTGGCGGAGATGTTTTTGCACGAAAATGATTGGATGAAAAGCCGATATCCGGGGCTATAACTGGAATGGTGAACCACTGGCAGTTTACCTAGGAGAGTTGGCTAAAAACCCTGATTTCACACCAACCAAGAAGAGGCGTACGAACCACAACCACACCTTTCCGGTTGTGGAAATGTTCGCCAGCTCGATTGGGCATCGATGTGTATTGGGCACTATGGACCTTTGATCCCGGCCGAATGGCGTATGATCCAATGAACTGGACACCGGCTCCCAATGGATTGCGGTTTTCGCAAACCAGCAAGCTGCCATGCGGGTCAGGCTTTGGTTAACCAAAGGCTTAGTTTGTGGACTCCCCAAAGAAATTCACCTGCCTTGGTCTGGGCAACCTGAAAGTATTCGGCCCACTTGCTAATCGTGGAGCATTTTTCTTTTTATAAAGATTATTGTACACGAAACAATGAAACTTTACGATATTCCCCAGCCCTCTTTAATTCTTTGGTTGATTCATTTGTTCCCCAAAACCCTGTGGGACAAGATAAGTGAGGGCTTTTATCTTCTAATAAAACCTACTACGTTGAATTCGAAAATGTATCCACAAATGAGGAATTTGCTTACAAAATCAGAACAATTGTGATGTGTTGGTTTATCAAAGAGAGCAATAACTTATGAAGTGTGCTCAAGCGATATGAGGCGAAGAACTGAAAACCGGTTCNACCGGTTCTCGCGACTCGGGTGGACTGGAATATTTTTCGCTTGTTAGCCAGGTTTTGCGGTTGGTGCACAAACGTTTCATCACCAGCCTAGGCTACATAGTTTGTGCTTTTGAGGTAGCCGTGTTCTGCTTGTACCAGTTCACTGGTATATATTTTTTTATCGACTATTTATGGAAGCAAATGAGCCAGAAAATCATATGCCTCTGAATCGGTCTTCACAGATCCTAGCAGAACACCATTACTACACAAGCACCGAAGGTATCACCACGGTCAACGATAGACATTTGCAGTTTGCGAAGCCGGTAGAACAGGCAAAATTATTGATATGTATCACAAATGCAACCAGACATTCATAACAGTTATCGTATTTTCAACAGTTTGGGTATGCATTTGGAGTGAGCACCCAGTGATATAACAGTAAACACCGGCAGTGAATGGAAGTAGATTGCGATCAATACGTGTAATCCGCACTTTTTATGATGCTAGTTTATCATATTTTCACTTGACCTTATTTCTTTCTTGGCCTCGGTTTCTTCGATCGTGAATTTAGAGAGGTTAACGTGAATAAGACCTTGACTAAACCAAAGCTGTTACATTAGTTTGTTACCTTGAAAAATCGGATCTACCTAATTTCAAACCATCTTCATACCGAATTGCTGGATGTACAGAATCAATTTTCTAGAGTCTTAGTTGCAGTCAGCAATGCTTCATTCTTACAGAATCGGGCTTTTAGAAATGGGGAATGTAATATTAGCAAAATGTCTTCCTCGCCCACATACCGTCGCATAGGCTACTAATACTATACGGCTGTTTCACTTTGGCCACCAAACATCAACGGTACTTGACCACCGAACTTGGAGGGGCAGCTTTGTGCCCTCCTCCGTCACGCGTTCACCCATGGTTATTCGGCGCCGTATCTGTAAAGATCGGTATTAACTATATATACTGTATCACTCGTATTCAGATCCAGCGTTTGAATCCAGTTCAATATATGACAAAATGGGACTTACACATCTAATATGATGAATGTTTAGCATACACGAGGAGATACTGTGAAGAAACACGAACACATAACGAGCAAAAGTGGAAAAAATAGTTGAATACACTAAAAAGCTAAATCGGAAGGTCATTTATCAAGTCTTCAATGATAGTTTTATGGTTCACTAAGACACGGGCAAGATAAAGGCTAGTGCTGTTCCGGACTGGTCTGTAGTGGCCAAAGTATGGTGTTACGCGCTGCGAGAAGCCTAACTTAGGAACAAGAAATAGGTTGAGAAACATATTCAGTAAGTTGGGTTTGATTCGACTGGAGATTTATCAAATCGCTTACGCAGAGTGAAACCGACCAAGAGATTCTTAAGGAACACCAATTCAATACCTTTGCTGTCGTCCGTTTAATACCACGACCGACCTAGCGAGGCTTTATGTGATTCGCTACTTCAAGTCCCGGGGCTCCGGCTATAGGTTTTCTACACTGCACAATAAGTCTTAACGTCTATGGGCTTCATATCTTCGGCAGATCATCCCACCAATGAGTGAAATAAAGCAAATGGGGATGGGTTTTTATTGAAACTACTCAATTGAATTGCTCCGTCCGAGTGGGGTTGGGGGTGGGGTGGGGAGGTAGTGTTAAATTGCGTGCAGGTTTGTCCTATTACACGTAATACTCCAAACAATGTATTAACTGTCAAAAATTTGAAACTAGTACAACAATCTCACTCCGTGTCAAACACAGTTTCTATCATGTACGTATCCAATCGATGTTGCCTGTTCTTCGTGGATAGTTCATCTGTTTACACTATCTTGCCATATACGGTTAAAAATTCCGCTCTATTCTTGTGTACCTCTGGGTTAATATTCATCACAAGTTGTGCTCTTCTTCTAGGCCTATCTCAAAGGGTGTGGGTGTGTGTACTACATTTGACCAACATATCTCATCCACTTTCACACGATAGGTATTTGCGGTAGTGGGTGTTGTGCTGAATGATTATTAGGGTTAGGTGACAGTTCAATACAATAGGGGCACCGCACTGACAATTCCGTGTGATAATCTGGGTGTGGGAATTGTTGATGCAGATGAAGCGAAACGAGGCAAAGATCAAAGGAGAAAAGTTACCAGGGCATTGGTTTTGGTAAATTCCTCTTTTCATTCGCAATCACATGAATACGTATAGATATCTGTATTTGAATATCTAAACAACCTGTGATGAAAATACTAATATAGGGAATTAACGCCAATGAGTTGGACTGTTCTTCATAGCCTGATAATCTTCTAGACATCTGAGAGAAATGTGATATTCCATGTGTTTTTTTGCATATCTTGTGTGTGTGTGTGTGTGTGGTATCCACCTAGGTTAAGTTCATCTAACTTATTTGATCAAAAATCGACTCACTTGATGTAGTGAATCTGTGTTTGTGAAATGTGACATGAAAGTGGAATAAGTGTACATCATCTGTAGGGTTGCGGTGGCTGGTTGTCAAGTGCATGGATGTTAAGTCATACAGAAACGAAAGTGGATTTTTTTTCCGCCAATTTTTAGTCAAGTTGACTGGACAATCGTTTATGGTACCAGAGAGTTTGCACGATGCAGAGTGGGGATAAACTCGTTGGTAAAACTGCGGTCAGGTGACTGGAACCCAGATATCAGAAATTGACTAAAACGTTTGTTCTGTTTGCGACTTAAACACTAAAAATGACTTTTGCTTCAAGCTAGTTGCCCGGGTTAAATAATATTTAAGTAATTTCAGCCGAACCTACTGAAATAGTTCTGGGAAGATTATGGAAATATTTCTGTTATTTGGCAGTCAAAATAAGTCAAAAATAAGTATGTTTCTGCACATCCGATAACTTTTTATCCGTGCCCCATGCCCCATATTTTGTACATAAGTTCAGAGATTGTATTAAATTTACCACTCTCGAATCAACTCATATTATCATGGGAGCAAACCTTGCTGGCGACTTAACCGATACTGATCACCTTGGGATACTTGTCTAGCTCTTTGGGGGAAAAAACACAGTCCCTTGTCCGAAATCAAAAGGCTTACGATGGTAGTTTGTGCAGGCAAAGTAGCGCCTGGACAAAAGCCACGTGACTGACTGTCCAAATAATTGAAAGTATAGTGTCATTGTGCTTTACGAATGCAGTTTATTATTGGGATGTTCGTTCAATAGACGAAGTCTGTCTGGACTAACTATCTTGTTTCAGATCAACTTGTGACCATTTTGGCTATTTACATGAATAGAAAGCTAGTTTTTTCCCAGTGAAAATGAAGAAACGAAAGGGCTTTCTGAGTAAATTATGCAGTCAATGTATTACGTAATTGCTGTGGAAGGTGAACGTTTTGCATAGCTACTTGGTGAGGGTAGTGTTGTATCAGCTGATCGATCACTGATAATACCTTGGACGTGAATATTGATCAATTCGGGAAATCCGTTTAAATACCGATGCTGTTTGGAATTCATATTCTCGGCAGCGAAGCTTCCTATTTGAACTTGTGGAACTGTAAAATATGACGTTCTGAGATTGACATCAGCAGTAAAAGTGGGGTTTGTCAGAGAGGATTAAAACATGGATAATGTAGTTATAATTCCATAAGGTGGTGCCCGGTCGAGAGAGTTTGTTTATTATGGATAACAGTTAGGGTATCGGTAAATTGTCCTTTATATAACAAAATATTTCATTTAGAACGAGTCTTCAAAAGTCCCTTAAGCACACAGGATAGTTGATGGAACTGTTAGATGCGCATTCTTTTATCTACCATACTGCTCAGCAGCAATTTGCTCCAACAGGTTTTGTTCAATTTTGACCGTTGAACAAGACCATCAATCGCACCATTTGCCAACTGCTCACAAGTGAGTAGTATGTCACTACAACGAAGTGCTTTCAAATGAAGTAAAGCTTGACAACTTATAATAATAATTATGGAATTCATAGATGGATTACCGATTGTATTTGATCTTCGATACAACGAGTTAGGCACTGAATGGTGTTGTAAAAATAAAGCAACCGAGTTTGCACCATGGCATCAAACTGGGGCATTTGGTTAAGGGTCTAATTTGTCCCAGTTTAAGTCTGCAATAAAAAACTGGTTTACTGGCGATCTCGTAGGTGAATTTTTAACCTTGGTGTGTGTATTCAATCATTTCTCCCAATTGTGTGAATATTATTGAGCTGCATTATTTCGTGATATAGCAAAAACAGGACAATTACCCGTACTGAGTTTTGGAGTTCTCCAATGAACCCTGGAGACAAGGCATGTCATTTGAAGCAAAAGTAAATTATGCTTTAATTATGGGAATGCGTATCATCTTTTTTTAAATGCATTTATTCACTGAATGATGTTTGATACAATCGCAGCTTAACCCAAGAGGTTTCTCGAAAATCAGATGCGCTGTTAATATCCATTTGCACAGTGCAGGGAGCATCCCCAACTTGCAAACTCTATGAACTTTCACGCACGAAGAAGTTTATCAATTGCGATAAAAGCATTCCCTTATCCTTGTATCTTATGTTGATATATAAATATATCATTTTCAGGATGGAGAAAGTAGTCTATGAGAGGGCCGCTATATAACAGGGAAACCGAAAAAGGCTGGGTGGTTCCGGTACGGGTCGAACATAAGCCTCATGTCGGGGAGGATTAGTCGATACTGCTGGTCTAGGGCGGAATATTACTCAAACCGAGATATCAGAGTACTAACCCACTGTGTGAAACTTCCATTGAATACTCATATGCATTTTTAAGAATTAAATATTCCTAATTCTAGATAAAATTAAAGTCTACCAAAAAGTACTATTCATCACATTGATCTCAGTAGGTTGTCAACAAGCCATAATTAAATAGGCTGAATTTCGACGTTTTCAACGAAACTTTTCTTTCTCTCCAATTTATTTAAGTGAAATTTTCTTGTCCAGCGGGGTACGTTACACCTGAAACTCTAACTTCATATTCCCAGATGATTTATTGAAAATCAATAGGCTCTCAATTGGTACCCTTCATTCTATGGTACAGCGGATAATATCCAGAACACAGGGATTACTATGTAACTCGAGAATTGATGCAAAAAGATGAAATGGCAAAGGGATAACCCATAGAAATTAATATAAAATACTGTCATTATTTAGAAACTAATCATTTAAAAAATGTTTTCTGAAGTTTCCATCGTTTTTAAGACACAACATGCTGCTTAGATTTTGCAAAATTGCAAAGTTTGGGACAACACTCGGTTTACACGTTTTCGCGGCTTTCAGATGGAACGGTAACGAGTTTGAACGACTATTTAAACCCAGGCCGTTATTGCACTATATGAACGCATCTTTATTTGCATACAAACCAAAAAAACGTGTTTATCTGAAAGTAAATGTACATTTTACTTTGGATCATTTCTATTCCAAAGATAGACTGAATTCTACGACTAAGTCGCAGCTTTTCATCTCGCGCAGTGGGTTGACGAACCAGTGTTGGAATGTATCAATTTGAGTGCTTTCGAGTTCAATTGGGCAAGCGTAAAACACAGGCAAGGGTACCACTTGATGCATCGTCAAGTTGTCATTTTGTTCTCTTTCCCCCCTTTTGTGTTTTTGCGTTGCGTTGTCCGTTGTGATTAGCGATCTTGTGTTTTTCTCTCAAATCTGTTATCTCACTGACTATAAAAATCACTTGGACTGCAGTATGCGCGTGTACAGATGCAGGGAAATGACCATGGATACATTGTGCAAACCCATGTTTCTGACTTCTCTGTTCAAATTTTGTTTAGAATTAAATTAAGCGATTAGAGAATTTATTTTCATAAGATTTATGACGAACACTCTAGTAATTAAATATGTGTTCACACAAGGGATGATACGACAAAAGTTGTGTATACCAGCAACATGTACCTGTTTGACAAATGCAATGAAAATGCAATAAACGTATACTACGGAAGGATACAGAGGTTTCTTTTAATGATGCTTAATTGGTGCCAATTTTCAGACAACTGTTCCATTTTTTGGATTTCCTCTGAAGCACGTGCTTAGCTAACAAAATATTTTAAACGTTTCTAACCAGCAGGAAGTTAACGAATTTACAAGCTTTGAAATGAAGACAACACGCTGAATGAGCACATGGTTTTAATTAAGAAACTGAATAGAAAAGGTTCCTAAATGTAACTAAGTTTCCTCTGTAAAATCATTGATTAATTGAAGTCTATTGTAACTCAGTTTACAAGATCTTCAATGATGAATGAATACACTAAATGAATGACATGAGTTCTTCCTGACATCCACAGGTGCCATTAAGCTGCGGTGGTTAAAATTTGTATTTACGACAACGCAGTGAATATCCTCATCATCAGATTATTGTGCATCTCATAGATGACGAATTGCGTTATAGGTTTCTTAAATATCCCCTTTTATCCACAATTCAACATATCGTTCTATGCACCTCAACGGCTGAAGTAATGATGAAGTTTCTTTCTCTTTTTGCCGATAGCCAAACAATTTTTCACCAACCTGCCCACAATTGATTGAGGCAACATTCATGACTAGAAGATAAGTAGCTGCTAATTGAAAACAACAGATGTGTCCACTGGTTTTGGTGCTACTATAGATTTAAACTTTTTCTTGTTTGTATTCCACATCATACACAATTCCTTAGTGATAGAAAAGTTGTTTGATGCACTTACTGACCGAGAACTCGTGGGAGAAAATCGCTCACATCTCTACACTTTTTTGTCGATCGTTCACTGATAACCACTGCTTTCAAAAAGAATAATTTGCTCTATTTTAACGATGCAATTATGTATTTTTAGTTTCAACCTACTAAGCTATACCTCAAAGAGGAATACATTATTAGTAAAAATGGAAACCTGCGGTTGTTCGAACTCCAGTTTTCTGTCTTCTCTTAGCTTTCGGGGGCCAAAAATGTCAAAAATCGCACTTTCATGTAAATATGTCGGGTCACCATGTTACAATCTCCGGGTTACTCCATACTGAAATCGGGCGAACTATGTGAACCGTGTCCGCATTTACTTGTGTCGTATGTTGTCACAAGTAACAAGGACTGGACCACATGCTATAGCTCTCTACAACCCGATACCCGAATAATCAGCTGTTTGTACTCACCGATCAAGCTGACCGTATACACCCTCCGTATTGATAGGTTTTGCGCCGCTGGCCCAATGAATGGTATTCATGTTTGTCTTTGTGATTCACAATGTACGGATGAACATAAAACTGGATTTGATTCTGGGGAGGAAGGTGGGCTAAATCCAGCGTTTTTGGAATGATGGGCGCGATCACAGATCACAGTTTGTCAACAAAAGCCTTCGTTGCGGTTGCTGTGCGGTCATTGTAGTAAATAATGATGTACCTGACGTTCATACATTATTCAGGCAGTTACCATTTTAGAATTCCACACGAGAACGAACATTCACACACACTTGTTGTTACCCATGTTTGCATCAACGTATCGTTTTCTGTTGAATGACTAGTCCTCTACCGAGTACCAATGATGACACTGAGGTTTCGGTATCACATAAATATAAAAATCCGGTTGATCAGACCGCTAACAATCGAAAACATCTGCTTTCCCTACTTTGGTTTGTCCACGTGCTGAAACTCAACCACCACACACAGGCACAAGCACGCATACACACACACACACACGTGCACATGCACAGACAAATTTGAACACATACATAGACGTAGTCTCAAGTAACACACACACACACACGGATCAAGCATGAGAGGCCAATATAGCCAAACTGAGAATGACTACTGCCCACCCGCCTATCAGACAACCGGCCTGTGCTCGCTTGCCTGTCCGACCGGAGATGTGTATTGTGTACCGTACGTGCCGGCCCATACACCTACATACAAACATACATACACCAGTATGCCCGTCACCACCCACGCATGTTTTTCTTGCAACCGTGAAACTCTTCCCGTGATTGGCTCATTTGATTTGATCCCATGCCCAGACAGACCAACTCTCATCAGAGTCTTGCGTCTGAGTGAAAATTAGGTTTGAGTTGCTTTTTAAATGATGTTTCTGGTCATGGTCCAACGGAATATCTTTCAATTGGTCACAGGGAATTCAGCGTTCAGTTCAATGATTGTAGTTTCTCCTATACGATGTTTATTGTCGCTGTTGTAGCTAATGTTAGTGGTTGTGATGTTCGGGACCGTTTCGGGAGAGGTGACAGCGATGATAATCCCAGAGGAATCACCAGGCTTAATTCGATCTTGTTGGCGTCATAAACGTTTAGTATTGGGGGGGATGGGTCTGTTAGAGGACTTTCTTAGTGGGATTGTAGGTTAACTTTTTGCTGGTAGAAAACTGAGAGTAACAAATGCATTTGTTGTCTATCGTTTAATAGTCTGACCTTGATCCAACACAATGTTTCAAATGGATGCAAAAGAACAAGTGCTGATCGTTGAATTCGTAACTCGCCGGCTCGAGTTTCAGCCCCAAGGGGAGATTTAAAAGTTTGATTCCCTTCATAGATGAATAAAACGTACACTCATTACGGTCTCTGGTGGGTGTCTTGGTTTGCGGCTGGTCAACCATCCCTTAAGTCTTGCTCACCGCCTTCTTTTGGCGGAGGCGTTTTCTCACCAAAGTCAGAGAACGAAAAGCCAAAGTACGGGACCATACCAGGATTAATCTATCGTTATTTATTTGCCATAGAATTTGAACCCGACGTGTGTGGAAATATATATATATGCAGTCAATAATGAAAAACGTGCACCATATGATTTCAATATTCGGCTTAGAATGAGGAGATCGATTCTCTTCGTTTTTATGTATATGAAATGAGCGTACAGATGGGATTTTGAAGGCAAAGTCTCACGCATTCTAAGGTTGCAAGCTGGCAACGATAAACCTTATGCAGCAGTGAAATGCTTCAGTCTCGTTCACAGTTCGATTGGTAGCACTTAGGTGTGAAACGACGGCACTGGTAATTAGCTTATTCGTTTTTGAGTTGAGAGACACCTGGTTGTTCACAAATCCGTTAGGATAAGCGCCCCACCTCGCGGTCAATGCAATTTGCTCCTCAGAAACGAGTAATTGTGTACATATAATTCGGGACGGTGAATATGCACTACTGATAAGCGAAACTAGAGTCTAGTGTTTCCGAGTGTACGGTTCAATCGATGCACTGAATATCTTGCGTGACGGTGAAGTCCGAAGGATGTTCAGTTCAAATCGGTCAATACAGACAAAGGTTAGAGAAGCATACATTTTGCCTTACAATCGCAAATGCACAATTGTTTTGGACGTGAGAAACACAAATGTTTATTGTTGAGGACATTTCCTCAATGTGATAGGATACACTCTTCCATGTCTTCTGCATTCCTGCCCCTCTGAACAAAAATAGTAGTATATTGACTCTTGTCTAACCTCACAATTCTCTAAAATGTAAACTTGCATTGAATCATTAATTAACTAAGTGATCCGGATACCCATTTTATTGAAAGATAAGTGTTAGAATTCGGAACTCTTCATCTAACATTTACTCACTATAAAGTGCCCTTGCCCTTTCCGCTATGAAACGAACAAAATGTCTTTTACCCCTAGTAGCAAAACAATTTGAATATTGATAGGTTGGTCTTCATAAATTGCCTTCAGTTATCCAGTTATGTTGACCACATAAGCAATCCCGTCCAAGTTCGCACACAATTCGCGATGAATACATGGTGCGATCTGATGACTTTCCAGGTGCACCATAAAAATACCTGTAAATGTTCGATTGAAGCGGTGACCCATTATCCATAGCCTTTATCGTTAGATACAAACAAATAAATACAGTTATTATTGGAGTGAACCCAAAAGTAGAGGTTATCTAAATAACACTGTTAACGCTCCCGAGAGATTCAATAATCACTATCAAAACAGGTTCAGATAATTGAGAGTTCACAAGCATCATCCAATCTGGGCGCACCTAAGATCAGTTTCCCCCGATGCCTTAGCTCTCCCCTCTGGCCCATCGAAAATACAATCACCAACTTCAAAGTAACTCTGTTCGTACCTCTCTGTTTTGTTTCCGCAACCGTAGTAATATGTGGATACCTCACTACACATGCATTTAGATAAACGATTTACCCATTGTCAACAGGTTGGACGTCATTAATAGAATACATCTATAAAGCTGGTAACATTTATTTCTCTTGGTTAGGGTTGTTGCATATTGTACCGAAACACACGCTTTTTATTTTAAACAAATGCATTTTGAACTCAAATGCTTGAGGGTTTGAAACGTCGGATTATTTAGGATTGCCCAACGACGGCATCAATTAAAATGAATAAATTACTTGATAATATGGTTCATTAATATGTGGACTACATACCAACTATTTTATTGTTTGACTGGTTCTATGTGTCTTCAGAAATAATCTCGTGTGCGTTATAAATTGCTCCTTTGAAAATATACCATCCACTTGACTTAATGGTGATCTAGTGTACATAATTCTTCGTGACGAATACAATGAGAGAAGACTGGATTGATAGACGAACGCTTTATATTTCTAAATAAAATGATCGCCCAGGTTCAACTTCGTACTGTAAGCGCTCATACTAGATTATGTATTTGAACTGCGATTGGAGCGTTCATCTAGAAACGTTGGACATACATTGGCAGGTCATCGTTGGATTTTATTGAAAAGAGCTTAATGATTGATCCAAAAATTATCATTTCATTGAACCGTTTTTGGGATGCAGGATCACCTATCAAATCATGTGTTTCAAGAGCAAACCAAAGTTATGAATTATCTAACTTCTGTTACGGCGCTTGAAATGTGCTTAAAATACATCGGTTGACGTTATCAAATACACAGACACTATTTAATTAAAAAACCGAGACTATCCAGGGAAATATCAAAAACAAATGTTTAGTTTTTCCTCCATGATTTAGATCACCGAACCTTTTTTCTTCAGAATTGTTGAATTTGTAATGTACTGTGCTGCTCAAAATTTCCCCCTAAAATGAAGCGTCAAAAAGGTGAGTTTTGTTGGTATTCAGTGTTTTAACGGAATAGGAAAAAATGAAGACAGAAATTACTTTGCAAGAACCCCATTTGTCTCAAATGCACGGCAGATAAGATAAGAAAGAACAAAGAGAAGTCATTTAGTTTGTAGCACAGAATGGAATTACAGATTATGGTAGTTCGGGCAGGAATGTCGATCTTCTTGAGTGTACGGAACCGGCTTATGTTGTGTGATCGATAAAAATTAAAACTTCCGTACGTGATCTGCATTGGGCTGACAGCAAATCATCGAGAATGTTTCGATGCGTTTTATCTCAGGATCGCTCCCGAAAAGGTGATAAGCGGTCATCGACGTGCACATAGTTGATTGTTTATTTTGAGAACGTGTTAACTGATTTTAGTCCACAAGGACTGTTTCACGGAGACGTTGTGCAACTGCGAGACAAGTCATGCTTGTAACAATAGACGGAATCAACATGGTTTTGATACTTTAGTATTGATTTAGAGAGATAGGGAGTGTTTGAATAAAAGTAAATCGGTTGACTTATATTCTTACACGTTCTCTTTCTGTGGGATCATTGACGTACTGATTCAACTACACGTACCCATGGAGTAGAAGATTACTGATTTTCAAGTTTCTAAATAAAATGATCGCCCAGGTTCAACTTCGTACTGTAAGCGCTCATACTAGATTATGTATTTGAACTGCGATTGGAGACATCTAGCATTAGGCAGCATAATACACATCTAGATACCGCAAATTACTACTGGGTATTACTGCTAGACTGTCGTGGGCCCGTTTAACAATAGCCCCGACACAGCGTTTCGGACCCCAGGGGACTGATTGTTCTGTCCTTGAACTCGATATTATGCGTGAAACGATATCATTTTGGTGTTTTCGTAAAACCAATCCAGTCTTCTCTCATTGTATTCGTCACGAAGAATTATGTACACTAGATTACCATTAAGTCAAGTGGATGGTATATTTTCAAAAGAGCAATTTATAACGCACACGAGATTATTTCTGAAGACACATAGAACCAGTCAAACAATAAAATAGTTGGTATGTAGTCCACATATTAATGAACCTTATTATCAAGTAATTTGTTCAGAGTGGATGATGCTTACGAACTCGTACCACTTATTCTGCCCTTTTTCGTCCGGCTTGGGTCTCATTAGCACTGCGAATCCTTCGACTCAACGTGGTCTGTGAGCTGCCGGGTTCGATCACCATCTGGTTTGATTGATTCGCACGGATGATGAGACCCAACCAGGTCGATTCAGCTGTTTAGTGCTTCCTAGATTTTCACTTCACGTTTTCATTTACAATATACACGACGAAGTCACCTTTGAAAGTGTCTGTATTTGTTGACAAATTGAATATGCGTCCTTCTTTATTGAGCGTTCGATATTGGCTTCACATATATCAAACTCAGTTGCAGCTGAAATTTGGCCATCATTTCTTAATGGTCGGATGAACGAATTGCTGCTAATTGATCTGGGCAGTACTCGATATTGGTTGTTTGCAAATTTTCTCAGCTGGTACTCTATTCCGCTTGAATGCTAAAAAATCATGAAGTTCGCATCCGTTTGGGGCATACCGGCATTGAAAAGTCCTATTTAACGAAACGCATTCCTCAATGCTACCTTGGGAAAGTTAGCTTTAAAGTTTCTTAGAAGACGTGTTTACACCCCTTAAGATGGAAGATTTCACATGGGCGGTTTGTAGTCGGATTTGTTTTTATGACTACTCAAACGGGAATCATTTCATATAAAATACCTTGCTGATATGAATCGAATCATCAGTTATCCTACCGGTGAGACCTGCATTGATTGTGCTCACAAGTTTCCTACACAGTTTTTGAATTAAACTTCGTCAAGAGTAATCTCAGATTCTTGCAAATGCAAACTTTTGGATTCTCGCGATCCTTTTGTTCACATGTGGTTATAGATTAGCATGCGCTTTAACTGCAAAACCTAATATAGACTTTACCATTGTAGCCCTCAGAAGACNCAGAAGACGTTCAAATGTCCCCAGGTGGCCGCGACCAAAGTCGAACAACATTTAGTTACTCCGAAGGTCACTAAAGGGTTACATTACGAGGTCTTCCAACATGTTTGAACTCCGTTCCGGCTTCCACAATCTAGTGACCCGACCGAAATTTCGCACCATTGAAGACTGTCATTGTTTTTTTTGAATCCCAGTAAGTATAAGGAACTGAAGAGAATCGTAGTTAATTTCAAATGCAGACCGCAATGCGTAGATTCAAAGAAAAACTACCCAAAGTAAATCAAAAAAATAAAACTCTAGAACCCTGGACTAAGCACCGTAAATTGCATTTGGTCAAAGTTGTGCATCACCGTGACAGAAACGTCTGACCATTAGCCCTGTTTTATCGAGAACCTGTGCCGAACACCTTGCAACACCCGTTGCAGAGTTCTTTGATTTGTGTATATCCTCCGGACTTAGCCTCGATTGCCTTTTTTAATGTCTTTTTACATTCATTTTATTTAATAAATATACAAATGTTTAGTCGACTTTCAGGAAGGGGGCTGCGACCCTACAAAGGCTGGGGAAAATACAGAAATAGGTAAGACGACGGCGGTGTAGCGGCTCGAAACCGGGACTTCCGGGTCATAAGTTGGTGACCCAACCACTGTGCTGGAGGGCTGCCCGGGTGAGACCCATTCCCACGAATGGTTCTTCAAAATACCGATCGATTTCATATACCTCAGACCTGTTGAAAGTCTTTCCAAGAGTGCTGTTGAACGTTTGGCTACCTTCTCTGATGCTTTTGATCCTCTTCAGTTTGCTTATAAGAAATCCCTTTCGACTGTTGACACTGTCGCTTATGTTGTCTATTCTGTGGCCTCAGTTCTTGAACTGTTTGGAACTGTTTGTCTTATTTTTCTTCACTAATTTACCGGCTTTGGTTCGGTTGACCGTCACATTCTCATTCAACGTCTTGCTGACGGCGGCTTAGAATCAGAGGTGTTTAACGTTCTTGTAAACTACTTCTCTTTTAGAACGCAATTCATCTCATCCAATGGTTAAAATGTCGGCGCCTTCTTATATTAACTATGGTGTCTTCCAGGGCCCCACTTTGTCTCCCTTCTTTTTTTCCCTGTACATAAACCACCTACCTGTCCCTACAAACCTTATTGCCTGTAAGTATGCGGACGATGTGGTGATTGGGTGCCGCTCCAATACTGATGCATCTTTCCGCCGCCTTTAAAGCAGTCTGGATGACGATTCTAGTTGGTCTCTAACCCGATCACTCTTACCTAAAGTTTCCAAATGTGTTGACGTTCCCTTCAACCTTAAATCTGGCTCCCGCTATCAAACTACCCTTAATGATTTACCGGATCTAGTAGTTAACAGTTACAGCGTTCCCAAAGAAGACTAAGTTAAATAACTCGAAGTCGTTCTATCCCACAATCTCTCTAGAACCTTACATGTAGAGAACGTTTGCAACAAGGTTCGTAAACTTTCTTTTTATGCCTTCAGGCTTAGGAAGCTTGCTGTTCCCCCAAAAGTAATTTTCAAATTTGTGGTAGCATGCATCCTCCCTCATTGGCTGTACTTTTCCTCTATATTAGAAGAAAAAGATTTAATATTAATTTCCGGGTCTCTTAAACTCCTATCCCAATATAGTGGCATAGCCAGAGAAGTTCTGGTTGATTTCATTGTGTGCCAATATATCGACGCATGTGAAACAATAGCCAACAGAGTCTTGAACAACTAAGAGCACAACGAACTTATTGAATGCATGTACTCGCTCCTATCATAGGCTACTGCCCATTTGCACCGTCACATGCAAAAACAGCATCCTTCCTTTTCTTGCTCACTTTTTGTAGTAAATCGGGCACCAGTTATTACAGATTTGGTTGAACTCCTCATGAGCTAGAATTTTTTCTATAACTATTGTCGTTTCGCATGCAGTTTGCTATCCTTTTTAATTAACTTATTTATAATCGGATGCCATATCCTTCAGTTTCAATGTATTATCGTGAAAAAATCGCTGAAAATTCACCCTTCGGGTACATGAAGCTTACTTCGACTCGACTCGACTTGACTGTTTGGTTACATAGAACTAGACCACGTAGGCCAAAAAGTTTTTCCAATATCAGATTAAGACAATGGTACCTTACGTTTAAGCCAACTAATCTGTAATACGCACTTACGGTTTTATGCATGTTTCTATAAAACTTAGTTTGGAATATCCGTTGGTCATTGGATTTGAATAAATGTGCGTTACTGAACCCAACAGATGAGAACTGTATGTTGTAATGCTTAGGTTAAAGGGAGGAAAGATGAGCGCTCATGGATCATTTCTCTGACGTTCTGTGTGCCTTTGAGTTTTTGGCGAATGTGGAAAGACCACGAACGACTCATTTCACTTTGACACATGTGATATCCTTGTGTTCCCGGTGGATGCAGTACTATTTGTAGTGCGATTACCTTCCGAATCCCAGTTCGGGGCTGAGCCGTAACGAAATCCCCCGTTGTGAATAGAAGTCACTGCATGACCTTGCGTGCGTTAATCAGCATAGTATGTTCGCAAGTTGAAGGGATACCTGAAGCCGATGAGGCCATCTACGGATCACATGGAGGCAAATTTGCAGCAACATGATGATGTTCAACAATTCGTATTTGCTCTAATCAAATCCCGGTAAAACAGTCATAAGAGGCTTCACGCAAACTAATTTCAAGGTTCACAAAAACATTATGCCATTTTAACGGGGCGAGTTTATGAACACTTCTGTCATTAAACTGCTTAACAGAAAGCAGTTGAAGCCCTGATTACACAGTGCAACAACTTTCAATTCACTTCACTTTATTTGACCAAAAGGTGAATAAATTTCTAGTTTCTCACCGAGCTCACTTCGTCAGAAAATGTTCCTGAGGGAACAACCGTAAAAAGGAAATCGGAATCGTTGAGGATAAAAATCGGTTGAAGCCAATTCATTCAAAGAAGCTTATCTTAAACTCATTGACCAGGTAGAAAATTATTCTGGTCAGATAAGGAACAATGAAATTGTGATGGGTGGCATAGAAGAATTTATATTTTTTGGATACACGGTATTGTGTTGTATTGTATTGTGTATAACTTTTGCAAGCACTGGAGCTTACATTTCAGTTAAAAAATTATACACGCTAACCGTTACAATGTACATAATCAACGAGGAGAAAAGTTTTCGCAGGCATAGAGACATTCAGAATCCAAGGTTAAGACAAAGTTCATTTACTGTCCGCGCTTTGTTTATCAGTAGACGAGCAAGATACGGTATGGGTGAATTGCGGTATGCATTAATTTGAGATGAAATTTGGCGGAATTGGGAGCGTGTTGAAACATGGGAATGACAAAGTGTCAGTTCTGCATGCAATGGGTGGTCCGGATCTGTGAGAATCCTCTCGGCAAATTTCACACAGGAAGTTACGTGATACTCGGAAAGCTTTACAGCTAAGTCATTCACAGGAATGGAAGAGACAACTGATAATGGTTAGACCGCGTCGTAAGACTTTGAAGTTCTCTTTGAGTAAACCAGGAAAAATAACTGGGGAATAGTAGAGTAAGATGGGGAAAACACTGATAAACAAAAGTAGAAATAACTGACTGGGATGCACGAAACTGCCAGAGCTTTCGTTTTGAAATGAAAGGCGCCACAGTCTACCAATGCAGTTGTGGATGTGGGTTGACCAATGGAGATTGCTATCTATGATTACACCAAGATATTTGACAGAGTTCACCCTGGCTAAAGGATTGTTATTAATCACTGTGGGGTCTGTCGGATATGGAGAGCGAGCAA